>JASAND010025813.1:0-10516 GCA_030248195.1 Trissonchulus latispiculum
GGGGACGGCAATTTGTTCACAAATGACTCCTCTGGGATAAAACTTTGGATAGATATGAACTAGCACATCTGATTTAAGGGTGTATCGAGGAGACGCAAGGATAACATTGGCTGCCTTCTTAGGGTCTTCTGGAATTGTACCGTCGCGAAGATACTGAATCATGTCCGAAAAGTCAGGATCATTCTGTTGGTCTTTCTTTATCTGCTGCAGTTCGGCATCTGATTCTTCACAGATAATAGTAGAGATGGCATAAGAGCGATTAAGTCGGCAAGCTGCCACACTAGCATTCACCGTCATTTCAGTTTTTCTTCTTCCTTGTTTGTCTGGCCTACAGGTGTTGGCAGGCATACGAGATAAGGCATCAGCAACCTTGTTACTTCGTCCGGGTTTATGTTTCACATCAAAATCGTATTCCTGCAGTGCGAGTGCCCATCGAGCAATCCGTCCTGAGGATGTTTTAGTGGTCAGTAGCCATCTTAGTGCCTGATGATCGGTAACCAATGTAAATTGGTGCCCATATAGGTAATGTCTGAAAGCTTTGACGGCAAAGATTACTGCTAGGCATTCTTGTTCAGTGATAGTGTAGTTATGCTCAGCTTCGTTTAGCGTTCGTGATGCATAGGCCACGGGATGTTCGAGACCTTCTTTCTCCTGTGCAAGCACTGCACCAAGACCCACACCGCTAGCATCAACCGTGACTATGAATGGCTTGGTGAAATCAGGAAAAATGAGAACAGGATTTGATATCAGTTTTTCTCTCAGTGTTGTGAAGGCACTTTCACATTCATCCGACCATTGAAACGGGGTTTCCTTTTTCAGAAGTTGGTTTAGAGGATCCGCTATCGAAGCGAATCCCGCAATGAAGCGACGGTAGTAAGAACTAAGCCCAATGAACGATCTTACTTCTGCTACTGATGTAGGTCGGGGAAAGTTCTTCACTTTCTCTACTGTCTCCGGATTAGGTTCGAGACCTTGGCTAGACACTTGATGGCCAAGATATACCACTTTTCCCTGGCAAAATGTACACTTGCTTAGCTTCAGAACCAGGTTTGCTTCTTGAAGTCTGGTGAATACCGATTCCAAATCTTCCAGATGTTTGCCAAAAGCGGAAGAGAACACGACGATATCGTCGATATAGGCCAAGCAGATTTGCCACTGTAGTCCTGAAAGGACCACATCTACCAAACGCTGGAACGTAGCTGGTGCATTGCACAGACCAAAGGGCATCACGGTGAACTCGTAGAGCCCATAGAGCGTGGAAAAGGCAGTTTTATCAGCATCCTGGTCCGCCATCTGTATCTGCCAGTAGCCACTAGCCATGTCGAGCGTGGTGAAGTACCGCGCTCCCCCAAGGGCATCCAGAATTTCATCAATTCTTTTAAGTGGAAACACATCTTTTCTTGTTAGAGCATTCAGTTTGCGGTAGTCCACGCAAAATCGTAAAGTGCCATCCTTTTTGGTCACTAGTACCACAGGAGAAGCCCAAGGGCTACGGCTAGGTCGTATGATTCCTTTATCCAGCATCTTATCGATCTCATTTTTCACCACCTGTCGTTGAGCAACAGGCACACGGTATGGTTGTTGCTTGATAGGAAGGGCACCCCCAGTGTCAATGGTGTGTTCGACCAGATCAGTTCGTCCTAAGTCACCATCTGGGCCGACGAAACAGTCGCTATATTTCAACAGCAACTGTTGAAGCTGCTCCTTTTGTTCGGCAGTAATGTTATGGTTCTCCAATTTAAGTTGGTCCAAGATCCATTTGTTGTCTGCTGTAGATGGTTGGACTGAGACATTCACAGCGCTTATGCGATAGGACGCACTACGATCTACTTCGCAACATTCTTCCACTGTTCCTATGACAGAGTTAGCGTGAAGAAGGACTGCATTAGGGGTGGGGTTCATGATTCTGATTGAAATTATTGAACCATGAGCTACAGATGGTAGGTAGGCTCTTGCTGCATATAGATTCAGCTTTTCCATATTCTCGGCATGAGGTTCAAACAACCCAGCGCCGTCAAACCCATTTCGAAGGTACGTGCACGGTACCATCATTTCGCAGCGAGCAGGCACCTGGATGTGATCAGCAACTACCAATTCAGGCGCCCTCTTTTCTCGGAAAAGTTTCAACTTCTGTCTTCCCAATTGCACACTTCGTTTGCTGAAGTCCAGTTCAATGAGTTTGAACCGACGCAGCAAGTCTAGTCCAAGGATCACTGGATGGGTACTTTTTGAGGTGACAAATATCTCGTGTTCAAAGCTGTCATTGCCAACATGGATCATGGCTTTCACTGCTCCAGTTAGTGGGACAGGTTGTCCAGTTACGGACGTAGCTGTGATGGCTTTGACAACTAAGGTATCACGTACATATTGTGGCAGCTTTTCCAAAATGTCCTGATGGATTATGGTCAACTCACTTCCTGTATCAAGCAGTGCGCGGGTAGGAAAATTCTCAATTTGTAATGCTATATGAGTCAGAGCCGCCAGGGGCGGAGAATCAGTCCTGATAGATCCCACATGCGATCCATAATCTGGACGTAGTGGAACTACTGGAGCCTCCACGTTGGTCATGTCATATGACGGCAAAGGACGAAACGTTGTCGATTCTCTCCCTTGTGTGGGAAAAGGTTGCATTTCTGTCAGTGGAATACTTGTTGGTGAAGCTGCTCGTCGATGTCTGTGCGGGACAGCAGGTGCTTCCGGTAGTAGGTCGCTGATCAGGGGAATTTCGCTAGGATCATCCATGCTCAAGTGGCCTGATTCTGGATCATATATTTCTCGAATTGTTCCGGCAACAGATCCCGCAGAAAGGTCTCTACCTTTCCGCACTGTAGCGGCACGTGCGCGTGCTGCTGTTTGAGCTAGGCCATTGTATCCATTTTGACAAGCCGTCAACAGACGTGAGACATGGAGGTAGGCAATGAAATTGGTGCCATTAGGGAAACAATGAGCAAGGAGGAAACCAAGGGTGACATAGAAGCAGCAAAGAAAAGTCCATATCTGGAACCAGTTGTATGTCAATCCGTACAGGAATCCGAAGTAGCCTTCTCCCATGATCTGTGATATAAAGTTTTTGGCTCCGGATTCAACTGATTTGTTGTGGGCGGTTTTCATCCCAAGTGAGTCTAGGATCTTCCTCTGATAATCCAATTCTCCAAACAACTCATTGAGTGTGATTTGCGTCTGCAAATCAGACCAGTTGTACATGACAATCTGGTGGAAAATGGTAGGTTCCAAAGTCCATGAGGAAGTATAATTCCAGTCGAAGATCCGTAATTCCGGGATATCGTGGAGTTCCACATACGTGCCATCTGGCCTGTACAACAGTGTTTTGTTTTGGAGTCTAAATGGGATTTCCTGACTATGACTGCATTCAGCAGGGAGACCATGAGTTTGGACTATGTTTGTGACTACGTCCATGTAGCCAATATGCTCTTCGCCATGATAGCGGAATTTGATAGGAATCTCCTTGGTGCACGTGCCATTCATGGGTGCCAACCAGTAGTTACCTGGTTTGATGACTTGGCAGGGCCAGACTTCTACGGCCATGCCTCCTGCTCTGGCATAGACATCAGAGCGCTGCAGGACAGCACGAACTGCTAACGTAGGGTTAGCAAGCAGGTCGGCTTTGAGAATCTCCATAGTATTTGCTGCCATTTTGCAGACAGCACCAAGGGCATGTGAAAATGCAAAGCGGATGTTTTGACTTTCTTTGAAAGTTACCGCCTGCAGGGATGAAGCCAAAATGTCAGTAGTGACAATACCATTCTTTTCAGCCCAGTTTCGCAAGATTGGTTTGTCCAGTGTAGATAAGTACTTCTGTAGGGTAGCTTCTGCTCGAGCTACAGTAGCATTTATGGGAGCATCTGTGCTTTGACGCTTCTGTCGCGTTTTACGTCTACGCACCCAATAGAGTCGTTGGCCCAGGATACGGAATGGAATTCCTTGGTCACTGACGAGCAATTCCTTGCCTTCACAGTCTGAAGTAGCCCACCCATTCCGGAAGGTGAGTGCCATGTTTCCATCTTCAGACAACCAATTTTCATCCCATTGGTGACCTGCCAATGGTTTCCAGGGCAGAAATTCACAGCTCTCTTCTTTACTGATATCCCAAAGCAGATGGGTGCCATCTCTCAGCTGACAACTGCCTGAGCTGTAATCACAATGACTCACGTCACCGGCAGTGCTTTCCATAGTGTCGGAATGATGTCGTTTATACACGTATGCTTCATGGAGGTAGCAATTCGTGATCTCGAAATGCCTCCATTTGCAACAGTAGATTCCTCCGCCTGGATACCACCACTTAAGGTTATGTCCAGTTTCATAGAGATCACCCATTTTGAGCAGTGGGCCTTCGGAACATTTTCTCCATTCTTTCATACTGTAGCACTCGTCAGCGTCGACCTGCACGTTTTCCTTCTTGTCTTCCTCCAAATGATGATCTCCGAAGAAGTATGTCATGACTTCCTTGGTCTGCTTCACTTTGGTGCACTTATAGGCAAGGGACTTATACTGGACGTAGTTTCGCTTATAAATAAGCACATCCGTGGACAATGGCTGAGATTCTGGATTGGTAAAGGAGACTTCACACTGAAGAGGTTCAGGCAATTTCCAAAACGTTTTACCTTCATCCGATAGGCAAAGCATCGGATGGTCCGGGGCGATCAGTGCATTGTCGCCTTTCACAGCACCGAATAGCAGGCTGAGTAACAGAAGGAAACCACTGAGACTCGCCAAACATCGTTTAGGTGAGGTCGGTGAAGAGACTGGCTTCATGACCCAGTCATCACAACTTCTTGCAGGTGCTGTCGTCGCACAGTTCAGGGAGTCTGGAGTATGATCTGTCAGTTGCGCTACCAACCGTTGATTTTGTTCTGAAATAATCTGGTTCATCTCGCGTTCTTGTGCTAAATCGTCCATCAAACGTCGTTCCCTTTCAGCCCATTGTGCCGATCGGTCTTCTGATTCCAACGGCACTCTGACGTTGATCGCATTAATTCTTCTTCTGGCGCCTATGTTCTGTGGTGGCTGTGGCGGTCGGAGAAGTCCCGGACGGTTCACTGGACCATTCGAGGACAGATATCTTCCGGCAGGTTGAAATCCGTTAGTCCCATTACGGGAGTTTTGCATCTGCTGCGTTTGCGCTTGTCTCTGTCGGCATGCCGCAGCATAGTGGCCTGGTCGACCACAGTATTGACAAATTGGTCGGGAATCTGTCGTGAATCTTCGAGGCTGTTCTTCTCTGCGGGAATCTCTGCCACCGTTTCGCTGTGGACTGTTTCGACTGCTCTGGACATCACGAGCGAGGTTTCTGACTTGCTCTTGCAGCTGTTCAAGAGACCTTTGAAGAGAAGAGTTGGCACTGGTAGTGTGATCGGTTGGCGCCGGTGCAAATGGCACAGCTGCGGCAAGAGACCCAATCGAGACTGGCCGCGGAGGTGCCATCAGAGGTGTAGCCGCGGATTGCGGGTGTAGATTCTCCAATGCTTCTAGTTGTTGTGCTTTCTGCACGGCTTCTTGAAATCCTGTAGGATTCAACGGGAACAAGGCTCGCTGATAATAGGGGTGCAGATTATGCAGAAAACTGCGGAACAGCAACGTATCTTTCGCGTCAGGAGCCATATTTGGATAGCCGTCGTCGGCCAATTTCTGGAGTTGCCAGGCAAAATCTGCGATGCACTCATTGGGGCGTTGCTGTCTAGAGACCAAACTAAGGCTGGCCAAAATCTGTGCTTCTTTCCTTTCTAGGGCATTGATGAGCGCATCCTTCAGTTGTGGATAATCCGCTTTGATTGCGGGATCCAGCTGGGCAAGCCTCTTCTGGGCTTGTTCCCGAAAGTAGACGGGGACTAGTCTGGCTTTTGTGGCATCATCATATTGCTGTGCTTCCGCCACCACTTCGAAAATCGAGAACCAATTCTTGATGTTCTCAGATGGACTGCCATAGAATAACGGAATAGCGTTTTTTGGAAGATCTAATCGATCTGTCTGACCTCCAGGCATGGCAATTCCGTGATTAGCAAGTTGATTTACAGTGGCTTGGAGGTTCTGAACTTGTTGAACTGGGTTTTGTTGTTGGAGGGTAGAAATGAACTGCGGGTCGATGCTGTCAACTCCGGTTCGGACTGTGAGGAGGTCTTGTCTGACTTGGCTAATGTTCTGATCAAGGTCAGTTCGGAGGCTAGCAATGTCCTTTAGGAGACCAGTTACGTTGTGGTTGAGGCTGTTGAGATTGGTACGGTCCTGATGAATCTGGTAGGCTTGGTTCCTGATTTGCTCCTGAAGTTCTTCCGGCGTTAGAAGTCTTCTCTGCAATCCTTTGCCTGAGGGTTCAGCGGCGGCTGAAGAGCTTGTGCCAGCAGAGCTTGCTTCAGTTGTTGTTGGAGGCGCAGCAGTTGCACCTGTGGCTTCCGTGACTTGGGCGGCTGAGGTTGTTCTTCGGGTTTTAGGCGGGCTCCGTGGTGTCATGCAGTGAAGATACTGATTATCCCACCGCTGCCACCAAATGTAGCAAGCCGAGAGTTCAACGAGATTGGATTAGTCAGTTTATTCGCTGAGTAACATATGACATTCCTCACTTAAGAGGTTTACGTATGCACGTATGGTATGGGTGACAATACAAGTATAATTCAGTAACTTAAACCTCACTTAAGAGGAGAGATTGTTTGTGACCTAACAAACCTCACTTAAGAGGAGGGACTTGTTTGTGACTGTTGTTCAATTTGCATTATGGTGTGCTTGTAAAAACACCAATTCTTCCAAGAGGCAAAATGTGCAAGACTGCTCTTGAAACCCCTTTTTGATGCCTTTTTAAAGGGTTGATTTTAAAACAAAAACACGAAATAAAGTTGAAGAAAAGTAATTGGGGCATAACGAAACGGTACTAATACGTCAGAAAAATACCAGGTTTTGAAACTAAAGGAATTTTTAAAGTTTTAAACTGACACAGTACATTAATTAAATTTGATTGAATGTTTAAACAATAGTTTCGACAGCTGTTCGCTACACAATGACAAAAAATGTTCGCCTCACCAAGGGCTTTCATTTGATACCAAACTTGGCCACTTTTGGAAAAATCGATTTTTGACCAGTCCGGACCCTGGTCAGGGCGCCACAGGCAGCTGGAACCACTTTGGAGGGGTCCTCCAATGAGAAAAAATATTCGCCTCACCAAGGGCTTTCATTTGATACCAAAGTCGGAAATTTTTTAAAAAATCGATTTTTGACCAGTCCGGACCCTGGTCAGGGCGCCACAGGCCGCTGGGGCAACTTTGGAGGGTCCTCCAATGACAAAAAATGTTCGCCTCACCAAGGGCTTTCATTTGATACCGAACATGGCCACTTTTGGAAAAATCGATTTTTGGCCATTTTGGACCGGTCCGGACCCTGGTCAGGGCGCCACAGGCCACTGGGGCCACTTTGGAGGGGTCCTCCAATGACAAAAAATGTTCGCCTCACCAAGGGCTTTCATTTGATACCAAACTTGGCCACTTTTGGAAAAATCGATTTTTGGCCATTTTGGGCCTGGTCCACGGACCGGACCCCTGGCCAAGGCGCCACAATGGTCTGGGCGAAACCTACTATAGCCTATGGTGTAGTGCTCCCGCAGCCCACCCCACACGTCCAATATAAAAGCTGTACCTGCAGCGGATCTTTCTATGGAAGAGGTTAAAGTTGGACCTGCGACACCGTAGGGGCCCAGCTCCATCAGGGTGCCCCCCAGCCCCACGGATAGGTGATAGAGCAAAACTAATGGGCCATTTAGATTCACCATATAGGGGTTCCTATTCGAATACGAAACCTCAGCCCAGCAGCTCTTATGTATAGGGCTGCCTACTCCGTAGGCCCAGACCCCCTTTTACACGTTAACTAGTGACCCCTGGCCAGGGCGCCACAAAAGGCCTAGCAGCAAAACCTCGCTTCAGGCCCATGTTCACGTTGGGGTGATACTATAAAGCCAATATGAGCACTTGGCTTTGAGCCTTGCTCTCTGTGGAGTGGACCAAAGTTTTTCGGACTTAGTTTTTTTCCGGGGGGGTCAAAAATCGCAAAATCCTAGGAGTACACAGACCTATGGGGGGGTCCTACGGCAAAAAGAAAAATTCGCCCTGAATTGCGGGGGATTCTATCCACAAAAATAACAAAACTTTATAGAAATTTTAAGTCCTCCGACCTCTAGGGTGGGGGTAAAAAAAAATGGAGAAAAAGTGCAAGCAGCCAAAGCACCTAATTTGCATATCTCGAGATTGGCTCGACCGATTCGGCTCAAATTTTCACAGCATGTACCCCTGCCCATAGGCACTTCACACAGCGAGTTTGAGTTCGATCGGTCCACTCCTCCGTGAGTTATTAAAAAAACAGATTCCAATAAGCCGCAAACTACCTTAATTTCCCTATTCTAGGTAGTGCGCTAACGCGCACTACCTGATTCAGATGTTCAACTAAGCAGCGCAAAATGAAAGTGCCCCGTGTATGATTTTCTTTCAGCTCCGACTTTGACTGCAACAAGAAGGTATCTAATCCCGCTTTTTTGGATTACTCTTATTTACAAATGTCTAATTAGGTGAAAGCAGGCTGCCTGAACAGTATTTACTTAATTCCTTTAATCTAATTCTTTCGTAACATGACATGTTCCTTACCACTGCATAAATTATTTATGAGATACCAGGTGATAAAATAATTTTCCTACCTTCTTTCGTCCGTTACGCAGGCGTGAAATACTATGCAACAATGCATAGCCTTTGGAATTTGTTCATATATAAGGTTAATGACGACGTAAGAGTTTAGATTTACGTTCAAACTCCATCCGTGGACGCACGTACACGGCTGTAATTTTCGCATAATATAATGGAATAAGAAACCGAATTGTCTTTGTTAGTAGCTGACGATACCAGACAACCCACTTTTAATTGCTGAATCCGATAAACTCTTCCTTGATAGTACGTGATGTGATTACATGGGATAGGGCTTTGATATAAGTATATTCCTATAAACTGTTTTATAATTATTGAGGATTTTATAAATCCTTGATATTTACTACTTTTTCATGAGGTTAAAAGGCTTTGCTATCCTACGACAACCTGAACAACAACAGCTATAGTCCTTCAACACATACTATTGCAAATTTTAAGGGGGCGAAAATAAATAGTCTTTTGAGGCTGTTTCGCAGATTTATTTGGAGAATATTTTATTGTTATTATTATTATTATTATTAGTTATTTTTATTTTTGTCTATTTTGTTGTTACAGAAAATGCAACAGGTGGAACCAGTTTTATTCATTTTCAGAAGTGATCGTTTGCTGGATTTTTACTTTAACTTTTGAAGTTAACGGTTTCTAGCATTTTCTGGGTGCGTAAATACAAATAAATTCAAATACAGATCATACACAATAAGAAAGAATGATTTCAATGATCCCATCTCTCTACGGTCTGTCAGAAAAACTGGCAGCCAAAAATGTAAATTCAGGAAAATTCGGAAAAAATCACGGGGGAAAAGGTGCAGTATAAACTTTAAATCTTTGAAAAATGCTCTGGCAAATGCCTAGACTTCCTCCGAGCTTACGCTATGCTCGGAAAGTGTAATGATTCTGGATAATATTCTCAAAATACAGCGCTGTGTTAACGTGTAATGTTGAAGCGCTACGTTTGTCCGGGGGACGCCGTCCGAGAACAGGCCTACCGGTTAGACATAGGCCGACCGGCAGGTCACAAGCCGGCCAGTCAAATATGGGGCGGCCAACCGGCCAGTGACAGTTGCTGCGGTTTATAGCCTTAAAACTTAAAACTTAAATTTTGAAGCAAAACGGAATCATCCGACCAATACAATGATCTGCGAAAATCGAAAGAAGACTTCCACGCTTTTTTAGCGAATATACAGCTTCAACTTGTTAAAGGAATTTGTACAGTCAGTTTTTATGAAAGTTGTGAGAAAGAACAAAATTTTTAGCCTACCTCCGAGTTTTTGCTCATAAGTAGGAGATCATTAAATCTGTGAAGCGAAAGAACAGTCTTAAAGTTGAGGTAAAGCTACCTTCCTGCTGGGCGGAAGTTATTCTTTTCATTTTACACATCATGCTTCATTAAACTAGTTAGTTAGTTAGTTAGTTAGTTACGCAGAAACGGTTTGCCCCGATTTTTCACTGTCCATCCAGGTTAGCGAAGCACTGCCACAAAAGTTGTTCATCTAAATCAGAATGTTTCTGAATTCTGACTATTTCAATCTATTCTTTTTATTGTTACGGTAATATAACAAAATGATTGATGTGCACTAAACCTGAGGGAGCATATAGAAGCTGAAGAATTGTCAAATGCGACAGTCAACGCGTCATTTTCGTTGAAAGAATCGCATCTATTGCGACAATTGCAGCATTTCGACAGCAATTGCATCATTTCTCAGCAATGGTACTGAATTATATTTATATGTTGTGTTTCTAGAACATAAACTCAGTATAAAACTTATCCCATGATAGATAATAATTACGTCGGACTTGGAAATGTATGACAACGAGTGAAGCGAAAC
>JASAND010025817.1:0-18405 GCA_030248195.1 Trissonchulus latispiculum
TATGTTATGTATACACACAGCCTGTGTAACAGGCAAAAATGCAAAGGAAAACAACAGAGACGTGCTTATTTACCAGACTGTTGAGAACACGACTGATGTCATAACTAACCCACAATTAAAAGACTGTATACAGGTGTAAAGATATAGGTATATAGGTATATTATGTAGGGGCGCGAAAGCGCCCCTACATAATATGGGTGTAAAGGCGTCTGCGCGACCCCCTGGAGACCGTGTTGGCCTGGTGCCAGCTAATTAGAGGTCCGGGGGTGGTAAAAAGGTTACCATCGTAAACAACTCGAGTAGTACTACAAGTACCACCATACTTTTGGTTCGAATTCGAAACTTCGAATTTTTGCACTAGGCGATAGTTACCGTGCGTTTGTTTTTTTCTCGGTGAATAACGCTTATTGGAAATGCATTTTACGGCTAAGTGTTGGAACGATGTGGGCATTTTGGCACCATTCTACTATTATATGTTGGTAGACAGGATCCCCCCATGCTACCTTTTTTTGGTCATTTTGGCACCTGGCCAATTTTGGCTCTGTGCCAAGGTCCCAAAGTCGGACTTTCGCTATTTTTCGCAAATTTTGGTCACACTTTTCTAGAACTGGGTAGAAGCTGGATAGGTCTAGTATCTTTTGTTGAAAATTACCAGTAGGGGTGCATAAAGTAACGAGGAGGATTTTTTAATTTTGCTCCCTAGCTTTCAGGAGATTGGCCCAAACTTTGCATTTTTTTGGCCTGTTTGGGCGAAAAGTTTCTAAGTCCCACTTTTACTAGAAATGGCCTAAAAGTCACTAAAAATGGCGTTTTTCGGCCTTGGGGTGGTACGCATATATAGTAAATCGGGGTCGCTGAAAACGATGAGCATACTGCCGATACCGTCCAAAGTGACCACTGGTCAGCATGGCTCCCGTGGTTCCTCGCCCAGGGTCAAAGTAGGGAAACTCACTATAAACAGCATTTTTCGGCGTTTTGGTTCGGGGCATATATAGTAAATCGACTACGCTCGTTTCATTGGGCATATTGCCGAAATCGAGGGAAGTGACCAGTGGTCACTACGGTCTATGGGGCCTATTGACCAGTGGTCAAACCCCTGAAAACGGCGTTTTTCGGCGTTTTGGTTGGGGGCACATATAGTATATAAATCGACTACGCTCGTTTCAATGGGCATATTGCCGAAATCGAGGGAAGTGACCAGTGGTCACCAAGGCCGCACCCAGGGGGAGGGTTCAAGGGGTCTAGACCCACCCCTTTTGGGATGACTAAAAATGGCAAAATGAAGCTTTCAATCACTTTTATAGAAAATCTCACTATTTTTGAAAGAATTAAGCAGTTAGTGAACGCTTTTGATGTGAAAGTGCAAACATATTGCAACGTTAAGTGAGCTCCGTACTGAATTATTTTCCGGCTTGACCTTGAACCCCCTTCTGCTAGACCTTGGACCCTCCCCTTTCTAAATTCCTGGGTGCGGGCCTGGTGGTCACTACGGTCTATGGGGCCTATTGCCACGTTTTCGAAACCCTTAAAACAGCGTTTTTCGGCGTGTTGGTTGGGGGCATTTATAGTAAATCGACTACGCTCGTTTCAATGGGCATATTGCTGAAATCAAGGGAAGTGACCAGTGGTCACTACGGTCTATGGCCCTATTGACCAGTGGTCAAACCCCTTAAAACAGCGAAGCGAATCCCCCTTCTTGGTCGGGGGCATATATAGTAAATCGACTACGCTCGTTTCAATGGGCATATCGCCGAAACCGACGGAAGTGACCACTGGTCACTACAGCCTACGGGGCCTAGTGACCACTGGTCAAACGGCCTAAAACTGCGTTTTTCGGCGTTTTGGTCGGGGCATATATAGTAAATCGACTACGCTCGTTTCAATGGGTATATTGCCGAAACCGACGGAAGTGACCACTGGTCACTACAGCCTACGGGGCCTATTGACCACTGGTCAAACGGCCTAAAACTGCGTTTTTCGGCGTTTTGGTAGGGGGCATATATAGTAAATCGACTACGCTCGTTTCAATGGGCATATCGCTGAAACCGACGGAAGTTCAGCCTAGGAGCCCTATTGACCACTGGTCAAACGGCCTAAAACAGCGTTTTTCGGCGTAGTGGTCGGGGGCATTTATAGTAAATCGACTACGCTCGTTTCAATCGGCATATTGCCGAAACCTACGGAAGTGACCACTGGTCAGCCCTATTGCCCACTGGTCAAACGGCCTAAAACAGCGTTTTGGGATGAACCGGATTTAGAGTTACCGTTCGTTCTCTTCGAATGGCACTCAAAAACATGTCTTTAGTCAGCGCTTATTTAAATGGCGGAAATTATTGTTAACTGGATCACTGCTGTCATGGCTTACTGAACCTGATTTGCAGGTTGTGTATAGTTTATATGCTTACACAAATGGCGTAATGCCATGATGCATTAGACGCTTGGAGGAGAATCTTTAAAAGGACAGAAGGACAAGAAACAAAAATGCTCCGCTGGAGCATGAAAAAAGTAATATGGGTGATGGTGAGGTTGCAAAATCAAGCGAGGACTAGTCTTTAAAATGCTTAATATGGGGCTAGGTTCAAAAATAGAAGAGGACTAGGTTGTGAGCGAATTAATATGGGCACAGCTTCGCCGAACAACCCATATGCTCGAACGGGTCTCTAAGGAGCGCACTGAGCCTTTTACACCCATATTATAGGGGGAGCGCTATCGCGCCCCCCTATAATTTTAGGGATCAAGTAAACAATCTCCCCCCCAGCCTCAATTGGGGGGAGATAGTTTACTTGATGTTAACTTCAGCAAAACTTAACCAATTTAGCTCAAATTTTGTGTGGATGTATTCCAACACATGCCTGATTGATTGGTAATAAAATTTTAAAAAATTTAAATTTTTAAGTTTTTTAAGGGGGGACCAAGGGGAATCAAAAAATTTTTCGTCGTCAATTTTGCTGAAACATTGTGTATAGGGGTTTTAGGGATCGTAGAACAGGAATCTGAAGTCGGTTTTTCGATTCAGCTTTTCGTTAGTTTAGCACAAGCTTACATCTTAAGCTTACTACATTAGCTTATAGTCAAGCGGGGAAAAAACCCACTTTTCAGATTTTTGGCCAGAACTTTTTACTGGTTTGAGATATTGAAATACTGACTATACAGGCTGCTAGGCCTAGTCGTAACCTTTCTTATGAGCTATAGAACACCTCTCTAGGGTGCGCCGTTAGTGAGAAAAAATGTCCCAAACTGGCGCGAAAAACCCAATGCGGGAAAAAACCCATATGCGGGAAAAAACCCACCCCGAAAATTTTTGGCAAGTTGTAAGGAGCATTTCTGACCGTTCCAAATGAAAGAACGGGTTGTTTTTAGTACAACTGCATCAAAATATATTAGTTTTTGTTGAAAAATTGAGGTCATAGTGACTTTGGAAATTTGGTATGTTTATTGTTTAACACATAAACAAAGCCAAATTTTGGAAATTTTTTAAAATTGTTTATTTTCGGCAGTTTAAGCATCCTATCGTATAGAAAACGTGTTTTTCTTGTATTTAGAGCCAAACTAGACCCATTTTCAGGCAAAAATAAGCATTTTTGGCCAAATTGAAATTTTGGCTTGAAATGGCACCATGTCCGATTTTGACCCCCTGGACCTCCCATAACATATCGAACCCAGGTAAAACCTGTACCAATTTAATCTATAGGCTCTATTAAACAAATGTATGTATTCGTGTGACCTTTCCTGCTAATGCTTAGAAAAATTTTCAATTTTGAAAAGTGGGGTTTTTCCCGCATGTGGGTTTTTTCCCCGCCAACCCTAGGTCACCCCCAGGTCGCACCGCAGGGGTTAGAGCAGTGTGGCATATATCACCATGATGCGCAACAGATGCCCTACACATTACATACAATCCGCTTTGGTCTAAGTCTTTCCAGTAGTTCAGGGTGGCCATGCAAAGTTTGCCAACTTTCGGTACTTGGACGGACCAAAATTTTCGAAAATTTCAAAGTCCCAAAAAATTTGCTGGGAAGCAGGGGGAGCGACAATAATACACCCTCCAGGGTTATTTTGGATGCTCTTCAAGATAGGCTATTAAAATCCTACATAGCTCATACCTAGGGATCGACCGGAATTCCGGTTCCGGTTCTTTTTGGTTCCGGTTCCGGTTTTTGAAAACGTACCGGAACCGGAACCAATTTTAGCCTATTATCAAAAGCAAAATTTTATTAAAATTTTCAAAAATTTTATCAAACTTCTTTAAAACTTTTTGAAAAACTGCGACTCTCTTATAACCAGAATATGATTTATTCAAAAATTTTCGCCTGCGGCGCTATTGCATTACTTAGAATGTTTCGAATTTGTAATAATAATGTCTAATGTATCGTTGTTATGAATATTAATATATATATATATATATATATATATATATATATATAGGCGTAGATACGGGGGGGGGCGCCCGGGCGGGCGCCCCCCCCCGAAGCACCTTTGCCCCCCTGGAAATTTTGCCAGTGGAAAAATTTTTAAGCTCGCGCGCAGCGCGAGCTTAACATATTGCACCAGTTTTTGCTGGAAAAGTAGTCTGAAATATAGGTTTCAACCATTAATTTTTCAAAAAATTCGCTCGCTCTGAGCCAAATAAAAGGCGATTTTGTGCGAAAGTTAGGTACTGGAAAAATAGGTTTAAAACGTAATATTTCTAAAAATTTTCAGCTGGGGGCAGCGCTCCCATATATACTCCTGCTTGTCTGCGTTCTTACTCATATTGGTAACTACTATGACAACTTGATATTGGTTATTTCATTTTCCTAAAATAAATGTTTCTGTCTTTAGTCTTGCAGATGTGGCACTTAATAAAGAAAGTGCTCAAAAGTCTCCTCAGGGAGTCTAAATATTAAAAATTCTGCAACTTCCGGAGGGCTCCGCCCCCAAACCCCCGCGGGTTCTATTTCTTCGAGACATTTGGTTTCTCCACAGCGCTTCCATGCGTACAATGCTAGCTCTCATATTATATATTTGCTGATCTGAAATAAAACAGCAAGAAAGTGCTTTGAAAAATTGCTTTCATGTCTAAAATATCAAAAATTCTCAACTTCTGGGGATTCAATAGCAATTCTGTTCAAATAATTTAGAAAGTTAAAAATTTTCAACTTTGGTATATATATATTTATATAAAGTTTTTCTAGCAGTTTTTCGTGAAAATCAGAACAATGTTTAATGTTTAAATCGAGACTGGACTTTAAATATGGACTACGTAAGTTTGTTGCTTTGTTTAGTAATTAATCCAGTGCGCAGATCAACAGAATTACTAAAAAATTATGGATGGAACAAATAGCAATGGTTTTTAAAAATCTTTTGAAGAAACGTCATTTAAAATTTAAAAATCCTTATGAAGCTAGCCAAAAGGAAGAAATTTTGTTTAATTCAAGTTGGAGAAATTGTGCATTTCGGCTTCCTTTGAAACTTGTGAAAAATTCTTTTGGCTTACAAATTGTATATATATGGATGTATATGGCTTATATATATGTTTAATGGATGAAAATTTATATATAATATTTCAACCATGCAAAAACCATTTGCATTTTAATCAGAAAACTCCAATAACAAAGTAATTATACTGAGATATTATAACAACAAGCTAAGGAATTAAAAGCCGATGTTCTAAACAAGTCCAATTTTGTATATAGCTGATGTTACCTAAGTTCATAACCAGATTAGATTTACATTTATACAAGAACAGTAATTTTCAGAAAAATTTTAATTTTGTCTGAAGTACGGAGAGAATAAAAGTAAACTAAAATGGTAATAGATATCTTTTGTTTTCTACAAATGTAAATGGCATTATTATTTTTTATTTTGCGTTTTGAAAAAGCTGCAACTTTTCCGCTTCTAGTAAAGTTAAATGAACTTTTTGATTATGACTAGAAAATATCAGGCAAGCCAGATAAAAACGAAACATGTTTGACTTATTTTGTCGAAGGAGCAGTTGTTGGTGCTCGCAAAAATTTTGGTGGAATCAATTTATATCTACTTATATTTAGCTTAATTTAAAATTCAGCTTAACCAAGTAAGAAGTTAAATTTTATTTGAAAGTAAATGTCCTTTAAGTCAACTTGCATTCGATTAAATTATTCAGCGAAATTCGTATATAGAATGTAAAAATATAGATGCCGTTTATTCATCGAAAATGTGCTCGAATAATATAAATATAGCATATTCATACCGTGTATAATTAATTTTAAATTTTAATTGTAAAGCTAAGATGTAGTAAAGTTTAACTATGCTATAAGACAAGAATCTCTTAATAAATTGCAAATTTCATGTTCCTGCAATGAAATAACTATATATATAAAATATAAAGCAAACGTTATTGCAATGTTCTAGTAACTATAAAAAAGTGAAAAATTGTGCAAAAATTGTCCAAAACGTCAGAAAAAATTTTCGATTTTTGTAGTGTTAAAGAGCTGGTTCCGGTTCCGGTTCCGGTTTTTTGGAGTTCCGGTCGATCCCTACTCATACCGATAGGCCCACACTGGGGTGGGTTTTTCTCCCACATTGGCGAGTGGGTTTTTCCCCGCTTGACTATATACTGAGCTAACGAAAAGCTGAATCGAAAAACCGACTTCAGATTCGTGTTCTACGGGCCCGAGAACCCCTATATACAATGTTTCAGCAAAATTGACGACAAAAATTTTTTTGATTCCCCTTGCTCCCCCCTTAAAAAACTTAAAAATTTGAATTTTAAAAAATTTTAAAATTTTATTACCAATCAATCAGGCTTTTTCCTACAGGGGGGCTGGGGGGGCGCCCCCCCCCGAAATCGGTCCCGCTTCAGGATTGGGGCCTCCCCTCCCAGAACTCTAAAGTGCCCGGAAAAATATGGTTTTGAGGGTAAATTTTGCAAATTTTTTCCGGCTTTGACCGTATTTTTCGGCATTTCTAAGCATTTTTTAGCTATTTTAAGCTTAAATTTAGGTTAAAAATAGTTAATTTTTTTGCTCTGCAGCAAAAAATAGCTATTTTTAAGCATTTATCAAAAAGGTTTCTTCCCCCCCTCCCAGACTTGGTCGCCCCCCTCCCAGGATTCGAGCCTCCCCCCAAGAACTTTAAAGTGCCCGAAAAAATAGGGTTTTGAGGGTACATTTTTAAAAATAATTCTGGCTTAGCAGACATTTTAAGCATTTTTAGTACTTTAAGCGTAAATTTAGCTTACAAATAGTTAATATTTTCGCTCAGCAGCACAAAATAGCTATTTAAGCAATTTTCGAAAAAAGTTTCTCCCCCCCAAAAATCCGTGCCCCCCCAGGCCCAGACCCGTCCTAAATCAAAAATCTGCCAATGTTATGACACGCTACTAATCATTCCAAGGTTTCTTATCAACAAGCCGCTTGTCTCTAAGTCCTTTCTAGAGCCCTGTAGGCGTGACGCAAAATGACCGTTCTTTGGCCAAAAACACCGTTAGGCCAATTTTGGCCGGCCGCATAAGGTGGCATGCCGGGCCGGCCAGCAAAAAATATAACGCGGGGCACATGGGACCGAAAATATAAACCATTCCGGCTGAAAACGACCACATCTTTCAAACACCTCTGCACAAGATTGCATTTTTCCAAGCGTGACACACAGAAAAAAACAGACCTACATGTCCGAAAG
This sequence comes from Trissonchulus latispiculum, assembly GCA_030248195.1. Lineage (NCBI taxonomy): Eukaryota > Metazoa > Nematoda > Enoplea > Enoplida > Ironidae > Trissonchulus > Trissonchulus latispiculum. The sequence goes on from JASAND010025817.1 coordinate 7,636, forward strand.
CGAAAATTTTCAAAGTTGAAAATTTTGACCAAACTTTTTGCAGCTTGTTGTACTCGTTGCGTAGATTCCAACGATATCAAACTTGACGAGTTTCGTTCAGTACTGAGCTGGCACGGTGCTCGAACGAGTCTCAAAAGGCCGCGCAGCGCCTTCTACACCCATATTATAGCAAGGTTAACAAAAAAATCACCCTTGAAAATTCGCAAAAAAAATCACCCACCTACAGGATTAGTAACAAGCCGCAGCCGAAATTTTTTTACATGGTAATAGCCAGAGGTCCCAACCTTAACATATCTAAGTTTGACCGCCGAGGCCCAACTCCTTCGACCAGGGTACCCAAAATAGTCGACCCTCCCCAAAACTCACCCTCGGACAACTCCGGACCAAAATTGAAAATTTTGCTATTACTCACTATGAACTTTGCTTAGCTAACCCATATTATGCTTGTAACATGTCCACACTCTGCACTATCTAGCCATATATTGGATACCTTGCCATGACCTTTGGGCTGGCTCACGGTGGGTGATATTTTTGCGAACTTTTTCGCAAAAAAATCACACACAACTTTATGTAAAAAGATGCGGGGTTGCTGCTACAGCAAAACTAACGCCAAATTCGAGCTCTACGACCCCTAAAACCTATATAGCACATGTTTTTAGGTACCTCAGACCCGTCTGACCCAGTGACTGGCTGTTAGGCATAGCCCCGAACCTCCGGACCCCTGGGGAGGTCAGGATCACATATGTGGGCTAAAGCTACATGAAAACTAATGCCAAATTTGAATTCTACGCCCCAAAAAACCTATATAGGCGGGTTTTTAGGCTTCCTGGGCCTTGTAATATGTAAAATTTTTGACCAGTCACGTGACCGTGACCAAGGTCACGTGACCGTGACCAGGGTCACGTGACCCTGGGCCAAGTCACGTGACCAGTCCAGAAACGCAATTACTACGCTAAATTGTTTGCGCTGTTCTTAATTTTCCTAGCTTCTTAAGAAAAAAATTAATTCTTAAGAAAATTTTCCTAGCTGTATCCTGAGATTAGATCCATGGGTGAGTTTTTTTGCGAACCCGTGATTTTTCTTGTGAATTCGTTAACAAAAAAATCACTAAACTTTTTATTACTCTCGCTATACAAGAGCTATCGGCATGCAATTTGCACCATATATAGAGGGGATCATTGCCAGTTGATACACCAAAATTATTTCGATCGGACTTCTTGCGAAAATGGCAGCAAAAATTCGATTTTTGATCTTTTTTTATTAACCTTGCTATAATTGTAGGGGGACGCTCTCGCGCCCCCGCCCCTATAATATATATAGCAACACTGTTCACCGTAAATTTTGTGGTCAGTACAAAGCTGGGCTTTTTTTAGTGGTGGGGGGCGGGAGGCGCCCCCTCCCCCACGCACTGTAAGGTGCCTAGAAAATGTCAAAAATTTTAACCCTTTAACGCCGAGACTTAAAATTTTTGAGCTACTCTAATAACTTTTATGGTAGGTTATCTACCTTGGCCCAAAACCTCCCAAACAGCAAATTTTTTTCTGATCAATCGATTTCTGCTGATCACGCGATCGATTTTGTGATGTAAAGCACCCTCGACATCCGTCAATAGTGATTGTAAAGTACACTTGACATTATATGCACAGGTCAGCCGTTTATGACTTATTCAACGTCCAAAAAGACGCTAAAAATGCACTAAATAAAACGTTAGGACCGAAAATCGGTCAGGTAAAAGTCGTACAGCATGCGCTGCATTATTCGCTCTGTCCATATACTTATTATAGACTCCCTGAATGGGTGAAAGTGGAATTTCAACTGATTAACGCCTATTTCGCTCCTATATTTTGAAGATGCAAAGTGGCTCGGCTCCAATAAAATTAGATGAATTTAAGGCTCTTTTGTTGTCGTATCAGGCTTACACAGCAATTTCCCCCTTATGTATCCACAAACTCTACGCCCTCGGTCCTTCTGGCTAACCTAGTTTTCATTTTTCAGAGCAAGTTTTCAGTGAAAGGGCCAGCTGTATTTTCGAGGACTGTACACACGATATGGATTCTAACCTTTTTTCAAATGTTTCAATTATGCTGGAAGAAGCAAATAATTGTCAAGGTGCCGTGCAGATCTGGCTCCTAATAAGTTTTTGCCATTGCAACGCAACTTGCTAATCAAGCCTCACCAAGTTGGGTCAACATGACAGCCTGACAGTGGGAAAATATTCTGTTAGCGTTTGGTGCGGAGTAAGATGGAACGAGAAGACTAGGCGCAGATTGGACAACAGTAACTAGTTTGTAAGTTCATATGATCGTCATGGACAGAGGAAAGTCCAGTGTATGGATGTAGGTTGTGGTACCATAATGTTGAGCAGGACTGAATACTGTCTGAGTCCTTAGGAAGCTCTGTCTTTATACTTCGCTATCGTTTCATCAGTGGACTGTTCTTATTCAGAGGCAAGCGGCTCTGCGGCAAGTCGAAACCAGGAGCGTCCACCAAGGGTTGGACTAGGTCGTCGAAAGGATAGTAGTTGTGATCTCCGTCTTTGGATATGAGACAACGTTGAAGAAAGCACACGTTATTGTGAAAACAGTTTCGGTTCATGTTATCAAAAGTTCTGGCATAAGGGCATGCATAATCCAGAAGCTTTTCTCCTTGTCAGATTGGCAGCAACCAGTATATTGTTGAACATGCCTAGGAGGCGATCAATCAGAAACTGTCAGCTGTACCATATTCAGTTTGCTTCTGCTCCCCTCACTAGAAGATTGCTGGGTGACAGCGACATGAGAAGTTCTAAATCTGGCAAGTGCCAGGATAAGCTTCGACTTCTCAGCATACTTGTGGACAACGTGTTTTGAGGAGGAAGAGGAGGGTAGAATTTTGTTGTGTGTTTTGAAATCCCCATAAAAGTTAAGTCGCTGTGGAAATATAGTCATTTTCGTCGCAATTTCGCAATCCGGTGCATAATATAGGTCTAAAATTCGGTGAGTTATTAGCATAATTGGACACCCCTGTTTAGCCCAAAATGTGGCTCAAAGCTCTAGGTGCTTTCATTAGAACTTTTTAATGGGCCGAAATTGATGCCGAAATTGATTGGAAATGCTATTCGTGCGAAATGAAAGTTCATTGCCTTTTCTCATGCCACAGGTAAAAATATTATTGGAAATTTTGCATTCATGGATATGTTATCACGTACCCACAAGCACATAATGTCAAGTATGCTTGACATTCGCTATTGACGAATGTCGAGTCAACTTGACATTTCCTATTCGTTAACGTATGTTAGAGCGTCCTTGACAATACCTGCATTGTTCTTGTATGAACCATCGAAAAGAGCGTTAAAAATTTTCTATGTTCCCTTCTTTTTGGCTGGCTGAAATGTAAAGTGCACTCGACATCCGTTTCCGAGTACAACCCTCTCATTTTGGGGCGAGGTGTCCACACAATTGCAATCACAGCCGAAGCCAAACAAATACCCAGCAAGCAGTCTACAGTTATTTTATTACCCCTTTGCTAGCTGAAATACTTAGGAAAGTTAGAACAGCCACACTTACCATGAGCGATTTCTACGCAGCTTTTAAAAATGTCGAGTGCACTCTACCGGCGGCGTTAAAGGGTTAAGGATTTTTGGTCAAATTTTTAGTCGAAAATCGTCTATTTTGGTACTCAAACTAGATTTTGAGCACTTTGAAGCATAGTTATAGCAGTATATGTAGAAAACAGGCAATTTTTACTGCATTTTTGCAAATTTTAGACCGCTTAGGATTCCCCCACTTTTGGGTCCTCCCCCCCACTAGTAGGGGGCATCCCCCCCCCACTTCCCCACCCCCACTTTTTTTCGCCAAGAAAAAGCCCAGCAAAATAAAAAATTTTTTTTTTTTTTTTTTTTTTTATTTATATAAAGAAAAAAAAACTTCCTCCTTTGTAGCATATTAAATATTAGTTAGTCGCGTAGGTGGAAGATTAGCAGAAAACAAAAACCAGTTCAACACTTAAGAGTGGTGTGGGGTGGATGGGAATTAAAAAAAACTAAATCCAGCGGCCACGGCGACCCATCTGAGCCTGCGCTATAACGAGGCTCGTATTGGCATTGTAATGATAATAATTTAAAAACAAATAACAATTTGATTATTTTATATATAGTATATACGTTACGTTTATTGTAACCTGTTTTTAAGCACCATACAACTTAAGTAACTCGCAAAATAAAAACGTAAACCAAAAACGGAACCTGACAACGGCCTAAATCCTTTTATATATTGTATTTTTATAAACATTATTAAAGCAAACGTACCAAGCAGAATTATAAACAACATATGACACATTCATGTCATAGGCACTGGTGTGACCCTTTCCTACCCTTGTAGCAAGTACGTACGTACATATGTTGTATATACATATTGATATTATATAATATGTGTACAGTGTAGATAAATACAAAGGTAAAAACTCTGGTATAGATTCATGTTATGTACGCCAATATGAGCCTCGTTATAGGGCAGGCTCATATGGTTCGCCGATGAAGCTTGTCTTCATTGTTTTACAACCCCACTCCACTCATATGTATTTTACATCTTGTCTTCTGCTATTGTACAACCTGCCTTCTAGGGACTCATATGTAGCTTTTGCCTTCAATATTCACTTTGAATTTGAGAGACTGAAAATTTCTATTTTCACCTAAAATCGGCTAGGTCTCTTCCCCCACCACCACAGCTTTCAACAGACACTTTAGGTAGGCGGTTCTATGAGAAATGTTGCTCAGCTCACTTGGGGCTGTCATTTGATACCATATTTAACCACTTTTGAAAAATTTCATTTTTGACCCAAAATCGCTTAAGCCCCCACCCCTACCCCAGCACAGCACTCTACAGCCACTTTGAGCATGCACTTTTATGAGAAAAGTTGCTCAGCTCAATCGGGGCTTTCATTTGGTACAAAATTTGACCACTTTTGAAAAATTTTATTTTTGACCCAAAATCACCTAAGTCCCAACCCCTACCCCACACAGCACTCTACAGCCACTTTGAGCATGCACTTTTATGAGAAAAGTTGCTCAGCTCAATCGGGGCTTTCACTTGGTACCAAATTTGACCACTTTTGAAAAATTTTATTTTTGACCACTTGACCCCCCCCCTACCCGTTTGACCCTTCAAACGGCAAAGTGGAACCAGCTCAGCAAAATGGGTGGGTCGGACGGCAAAACGGACACCGGGAATGAGCTGGGCGCACCAGAAAACCCCTATGGACAATGTTTTGAGAGGCTAAGCACAGTCCTATATGATGTTCCCGGAAGTCGGTACTGACCGGACCGTCCAGACGGCAAAGTGGAAAAAGCCCAGCAAGATGGGTGAGTCGGACGGCAAAACGGACACCGGGAATAAGCTGGGCGCACCAGAAAACCCCTATGGAGAATGTTTTGAGAGGCTAAGTACAGTCCTATATAATGTTCCCGGAAGTCGGTACTGACCGGACCCTCCAGACGGCAAAATGGAACCAGCCCAGCAAGATGGATAGGTCGGACGGCAAAACGGATACCGGGAATGAGCTGGGCGCACCAGAAAACCCCTATAGACAAAGTTTTGAGAGGCCAAGTAAAGCCTACTATGGACCTCCAGGCTGTGTTTTTTTTTTGCGAAAAAAACTGCGAAATTCCGCACTTTTTTTGAAAATTCCGCAACTTTTTTCAGAGCTCTGCGTAAAGTTCCGCAAAAATTTTTCGATAGGCAGAGAAAGAAAACTTTAAATTATGCAATGCAGAGAATGGCAGCAACGTCAAAATTAAAATGTTTTAAAATGTCTATTATTATTATTAAATATTATTACTATAATTATGCCATCTGATAACTCTAATTTGTAAATATATGTATATATATATATATATATATATATGCTAGCTACTATTCCGATTCTATTCATATGCCTGCATAACGTAACTTAAGTAACGTTACTTAACGTATATATATACGTAACTATGCAACTCTGTACTTCCTTTACTTTGTATTGACAATTACGCACAACAGTTAACATATCGCAATTGCAATAGGCAGTATGTATGTAAAATTTAGTCCATGGCTTTTAGTATTCTTAAAGTTTCCTGAATATCTTCTTCCTCAAATCCCCACATTTCAGCTTCCGTGTAATCGGGATCGGGTACGTCAATCACACCAGACTCTGCTTCATTTGCTGCAGCGGCTGCAGCAGCAGACGTGCTCGTGGCCTGGAACGAACCAAAATATGAGTACGTACGAACTTACTGTACACGACAACTAAAGTCAACTGGAAATACAGATTCAGGCTAATGTCAAATAGGCATGTACATAATCTACGTACGTATAATAATACTGTTTTTGTGGTGTACGGTCGTATATGCAATTTAAGCCAATTCCAGTATACATACGGATATAATACACATTAGTTTGTCTAAGCATGTCTAACCGGTTTATTGCGGCGCTGGGGATTTACGTTTTGACCACAGCCGTATCTTCCACGAAGCTCGGCTTTTCGTAACCAGGTACGAAATGCCTTGGGATAGTCGAACTTGTCATAGGGAAGAGCATTGTTGCAAAGACGCATACTAGCATCCACAGTTTTCACATCAAGGCGGTTTCGAATATCAGTGGCAAGGCGGCCAACTTGACTGAAACCCCGTTCCACTTCGGCGTTCTGTGCATTGAAGCACATGCAGATAACGCCCAATTTTGCGAGATTGGGAAATTGGTCCGATGACATAATCAGCTCCTGAAGAAGCGTGCGCCACGAACGATCCTTCCTTACTGCAGCGGCTGTCGCATCCAAATGAAGGTACTGAAACCAAGTGTAACTATCTTAAGTACGTAAGTAGATTATGCATTTGCAAATTTTAGACATAGCTATAGAGTATATATAGAAACTATAGAATATATAAGCACACGCACATCGCCACTACACCCCTAAATATAATAATCTAGCTTCAAATTCCAGTGAGGCTCAACGATCCCCTCCTCACCCTCACATCTGGGACCTTTCCCTCACTCCCACATCTTATCTAATGTATACGTATATATATACTAGGTAGGTGATGACGTATGTACCTTGAACTGACGCCACTCTTCAACAATTAAGGAGGCGTCAATATGCAAGGCGTGAAAGTGCTCAGCGGCTTTTTTGACATCCGCGTTGCCGTAATTAACAAAATCATCCTGACTGACTTTGGCAGGGTCAAACACGCACATGGCTTGCAGTATATCATTGTTATCGGCAAAGCGATGACGAAGATGGTAAACAACTGATGTTGCAAGTCCTAGAAACAACTTTCGTCTTAATTTAAGCAGATTTAGAACGAATATCTTGTATTATCTTAACAATTCTGTGAATCAAATTCAACATCAATAAACAAAATTTCAAATTCATAAAACTTTTCTTGACAGGATTCACAAATTTTTGAACGTATATTACTTTTAATTGCTGTTTCAGGAGCTGCAGGATTTCGCAGACCACTCTGGCTTCGTAGTCGCTGAGGAGGATCAGTCAAAGTTATTTTCCCCTCCTGCTTAAGCTTCAAGTATTTGGCAAAAGAGCTGTCCTCATGATACACAATTTGGTCACCGCAAAACGAATCTTCAATTAGTTGGGCAGTTTGGTACGCTTGCACCTGAAAATATAATTTCTGTAATTGGAATCATGACTAATGTTAATACATTTCAGTTCCTCTTTAGTTTGAAGTCAATTTTCAAAGAATCAGAAATTTTCGCAAAATACTCTATGGACCTCAAATTTAATTAAAATAAGTTTAAGCAGGAGGGGTAATCACCTTTACGTCGAAAGGGTGGAGATCCCGTTTTTGAAATCTCGCATTTAGTGAAGCAAGCGGATTCAGTAAATCGTTGAGGTGGTAAAGAATGATCAAAAAGCTCTCTTGTGTGATCAATGAGTAGAAATTCGTAGAATCATTGTCTTCGTTGGATCTGTGAGCCAAGTAAGCCTGTAGTACTGGGATATCTCGACAGATCATGGCAACAACTCTGCTCCTACTTAGCCATCTAAACCGAAACATATATATACTTTCGTTAATTAGATACGTACATCCTATTTCATCTAATAAACAGGGTTAAGTATAAGAAACTGTTTGGACATATGTACTTCTGGTCGTTCACATGTTAGATAGGCTGAAAGACAGATAAGATTAAAAGACAGACAGACGGACAGATTAGAAAGATAGATAGATAGATAGATAGATAGATAGATAGATACCGTATGTCTCGAATTCTTTCTGGTCGTACAAAGTCGGCCTCAAGGGCTTCTGCCAACTCCTTTATTTCCTTAACCCGTTTACTCGTGGAAATATGAGCTATTAGTCTTGCCAAACTGTCCTCGAAGTCCTGGCAAGTTGGATTGTCCTAAAAACTATGTGCACTAAATATGTTTATATATTATATGTCGTGGTCTTTCGCGAAAGGACCAACAATTTATAAAATTCTACTTGAATGCTAGGGCGAATAATATGATACGTAAAAGTAAATGATTGAAATATCCATTTCTGCATTATATATACCATCTGAGTTAATTTGATATATACTTTATATGCATCCTTGACAGCCAAGGCTTCCTTGTGAGCTACGCAATGAAGACTGATCATATGATTATTTCCCGAATATTTTCTAATACGGGCCGCAACTCCCTTTCTTGGCCCGAGCATTACTGACGCCCCGTCCGAAGTGAACATCACAAGTTTAATTGGATCTACAGCATGCGTTTCGAAAAATTGCAAGATTTGTCGAGCAATTTGTTTTCCCTTCGTTCCGTCGGATTCCAGCAGCGTCAAGAAATGCTGCTTGGCTTCACCTGAAGCCATATCAACGGTTTGAATGTAAACCAGCAGCATCTTTCGAGAATTTAGATCGGTTGACTCGTCCACGTGAATAGAAAAACAGGCTGCTCCCTACAATATTTAGGGACAAAACTGAAGTGCGTGGAAAGGAAGGAAGAAGGAAGAAAAGAAACTGAATCTACCACACAAAATGTTCAGCATGTTACAAACTTGAAACGCGCAGGACTATTAGCTACGACTACGTAACCCTCAACTGTTCCATAAATAACTGTCAACTCATTATGTGCAACAACACTCATCTTACTTAATTTCTGTATCATGTATACATATATATTCTACCTTTAGCATGTCTATAACATCCGTCAAAACAGTTTCATTCATTGCGTCGAGGTAAGTATATGATGAAAAATTTGATCGATGCTTTCCCGGCAGATGTGCACCGCCAGGCTTTTCGGTCTGCAACATAAAACAGTCAACACTGCCTTAGTGAAAATTTTTGGGTGGATGGGAGGGTTAAACTGCTACCGCCTCAATTTCGAATATAAAAAATATGGAAAACAAGAAATATATTAAAATAGATGTATTATTATAAGCCAGTTTTTGTCACCTCTCCTGCAAAACTGAGCAGCTGACTGTCAATCAAATCATGGAGTTTTGTAGCTTTCAAGATTGGCATCTCATTTTGAACAGTAAACAGCACATTTTTCATGAGGCGGTAGCAACCTTCGGCGCCCTTTTGAGCAGCAACCTCCATGGACTTAGGCAGCTGTTCACGCTGCTTCAGACACTTTACAGCCTGCTGATGACGTTTCATGTTTTGGTGCCGCTTAAAATACTCATTTCGCCACCCCCCTGCAGGCATTGGCTTTCCATGAATCCAATCTGTTACACCAATCATTTTTCCAGCTGCACTACAGGTGCTACAGGAAACCTTGTTCTCGTCGGGGCTAACGGTCAGCCAAGGATAAAGGTTTAACCATTTATCTTGGAAAGTTTGGAATGCTTTTTTCTTTTTTTTGGCTGGTTGACCGGAGGCCTGTTCTGTTTCAGATTCAGAACTGACTATTTCCTGATCCTCGTCCTCAACTATATTTTCTGAAACAGCGTCAGCCATTTGTACGTCAGGGCCAGCAAAATTTGCAGCCCCTTCTTCTGCAGGTTCAGCATATGTTAGCCCTTCCTGCGAAGTTACAAAGAACGATGTAATAAAGCTCTGACCAGAAGCTCGATTAGTCATTATTTACAGACCCAATTTAACTATAACAATTAAAGCATTATTAGACATCGTATACTTATGTATTACGTACATAATATAAAAGTTTGTGACCCTTCCTCCCTCCCTGTTGAACATTTTAACTGTTTGCTAGACATAGTGTCACAGCAAATAGTTCAAAGTTAACAGCGTTAACTGTAGCTTCCCGCCCATTAAGAAGCCAAGCATTAGCTAGCTTTACACGTGGGCGGAAATTACATCACTGTCCATTTGTTATTCACTAATGTGGTGCTAAATTTATGAACTTGCTTGCAGCATCAGTAAATCAGGTTTTATAAATTACATACATACATACGTTGATACGTACTCGTACTATACCTATATAATATTTTCTTACGTGACAACGTTCATAATCCATCCATTCACACTATATATATATATATATATATATATATATACGTATCTACTTACAATTTATAATTTACGTTCATACATAATATGCTATATCATTCGTATATATATACGCAACAATTTATTACGACATACGTATCCTTATCATGCCTTTGTGTATAAAAGTCAACAAATTAATAAATTAGTTACGTTTGAACATGACCACTATTTCTACTTTAAATGCTGCCATTCTCAGCACTGTTATGCAAGTGTTTTATTAGCATTTCGGCGGTTCCGCAATTTTTTGCGAAATTCCGCAAAAAAATTTGGAGGTCTGCGTAAAAGTTCGCAAAAATTTTTGACGAAAAAA
>JASAND010025818.1:0-18000 GCA_030248195.1 Trissonchulus latispiculum
GAAAAAGTAGGAAAAAAGTAGGAAAAGTAGGAAGCGTGCGACCACTGCAAGTTTTCTGTAGTTAGTTATAGGCCGTGCTGTACTTTTGCAGCACTCCACTGCAGCGCAACCACATAGTAACATCGTAATAAGTATACGAAACGTATCTATAATAGTTTGTTATGTCCTAAACTATCTGTATGCCGAATTTCAAATACCAGTGACGAATGAATAACTTGTTATCGACGGTGCTGTGTTTGGGGTAGCACATACAGCACGGTGGAAGCTAGAGTGTGCACCAACTAACATAGCTACAGTTTCCCCTTACTACAGACATAATTTTCACCAAGTTTCATATGTTTAGCCGTTTACAGTAAGTCTACAGACAGCGTGCTACGGTTGCTGCATAATAGTACAGCACGATAGCAGCACCGCACAGAGCTGCGACTATGCTCATCGTGTTCAGCGACCCCGATAACCCTTATATGCGTCCCACTATATGGCCCAAAACAGCATATTTAGGCCTATTTTTGACTATTTCCTGTGGAGTTGGGAAATTTTCCGAAAATGGCTAAGAGAAAGGTTAGAACGATAGGTACCAATTCAAGACCATACATATAGGCCAATAAGTGACATAATATGATACATGCATAAAATATCCTTGGGTTGCAATTACCCTGTACATGCTTGCTACCCAAAACTGAGGATACGATGGATAACACATGTGAATCACTCACTACGATGTGCTACAGACACAGTCATACAAGTTAGGTTCACTCGCTGACCACTCTGCCAGACTGATACTAGTATTCGGCGGGCGTCGTCAGTGGCGTACCGACATACTAGTTGCAGCTTTTGGTTTTTTGAGCCCCCTGATTGAAAAGGAATTGAAAAGCGTTTCTGTTCCCCCTTACTACAGACATAATTTTCACCAAGTTTCATATGTTTAGCCGTTTACAGTAAGTCTACAGGCAGCGTGCTACGGTTGCTGCATAATAGTACACCACGATAGCAGCACCGCACAGAGCTCCGACTATGCTCATCGTGTTCAGCGACCCCGATAACCCTTATATGCGTCCCACTATATGGCCCAAAACAGCATATTTAGGCAGGCCTATTTTTTACTATTTCCTGTGGAGTTGGGACTTGGAAATTTTCCGAAAATGGCTATTTGGCCGGACCAACTTTGGGCCGGCCGCCAGAACGATCCTGGCCAGATATCAAAAATCGCCCTCGTTAGGACATATAAACCCTTCCGTAGATCCTTATGCAACAAACCATGTCTCTCTAGCGTCTTCCCTGAGTCCTGTAGCTTTGACAAAAAATTGGCCATTTTTGGCCATTTTAGCGCCAAGTCCACTTTTGGCCGGCCGCACAGATGGCTGGCCGGGCCGGGCAGCGAAAAAATATCAAAAGGTTCACTTTCGGGGTATATACGTTCAGAAAAACCAAACTTCACCTGCTGAAAATGTCCAGATCGTTCTAACACTCCGACAGAAAATTAAAAAGAAAGAAAAAGCGTGACTTACACGGAAAAAACAAAAACAAACGGACCTAACTTGTCCGGAAGCGAAAATTTTCAAAGTTGGAAATTTTGACCAAAACTTTTTTGCGACTTGTAGTACTCGTCGTGTAGATTCCAACGATACCAAAATTGTCCAGTCTGGTTGAGCATTTAGCTGGCACGGAGCTCGAACGGGACTCCAAGGGCCGCACTGAGCCTTTTACACCCATATTATAGGGGAGCGCTCTAGCGCTCCCCTATAATATGAACTTCCGAAAAGCGTTATTAACCGAGAACAAAACAAATGCACGGTAACTCCCACCTAGTGCAAAATTTCGAAGTTCGGAATTTAAACCAAAAGTATGGTGATACTTGTAGTACTGCTCGAATACTTTACGACGGTAACCTTTTTACCCCTCCCGGACCTCTAATTAGCTGGCACCAGGCCAACACTGTCTCCAGGGGGCAGTGCAGACGCCTTTATACCCATATTATGTAGGGTGTAATATTTGTACAAACTTCGCTATTCTTGAAAGATATCTATGCACGATGCTAAATAAGGGTTCTTAGTTTTAAGATTAATGTAAAGCAAAATGTAAACGCAAAAGTAGATTTTCAATTTTTTCATCGGCTTCATTCTCTTTAAATGCAATCATACTCTCAAATCGACAAATTCAATTTTATTGCAACCCTGCAAGCCAAAATTCTATGTGAACACAAAACAAAATGGCGTCTAAAATTGTGCCAAACATAAAAGAATTCTACCTGTGCGAAGTGTTTCACTAATAGCCAATTAAAAACCAGCGATCAAGTAGTTTTTGGTCACGCAATATCCGTGCAAAAATTAAGCCAATCCAATAAGCTTGAGCAAAAGTTTAGTCGCCCTCCTTAGTGCAATAATTAAACTAAACTTATGGCGGTACTACATACCTCCAGGGCCATCAGGATTGCCATATTTTTCCCAATTAGCACGAACGTCTTCATCAGTCAGTCTAAGATAAAAACATCATTGATATAGCATATCATTGATATAGCATAACAATTGCAACAGCAAGCGAGAAACGTTATTACTCTATCTTAGCAGACATTTATAGCAAAATGATGGTTTAGTTTAAACATTCAAGCCGACACAAAACCTATTTTCTTCTAACATGAAAATAGGTAAAAAGAATGCTGCATTAATTTTCACTGTAAACACGAGAACCAGCAAACCTTAAAGTTAAACTAATAATCCCGTTCCCACCCGACGAACTATTTGTCTTCTATTACAATCCAAAGCAGTACGTATCTAACATAAACTCACGCTTCATAGGCTTTAGCGATTTCCACAAATCGTTTCGGATCACCGCCTCGATCAGGATGGTGTTCAAGGGACAACTTGCGATACTGTTTACGAATTTCCGTTTTTGTAGCACCCTAAAACATTCAATTTCCAAACAAAAAGATATGTACACGAGACTAAAAACTGACAAATACGTACTTATATTATCGAAATGGTCGTTTAAACTTTTAAAAATTAGTACTAAACTACTACTACTACTTTAGTTCACGAGGCATAATTGAAAGAAACAATCGAAAGCATCTGTAACAAACCGAATCCAATTCCAAAATTTTGTACGGATCATATTCCGTGTGCTCAATTTCAATCTGAGTAACTTTGTACGCCAGAATAGCCAAACCAATCCAGCCAATCACAAGTATTGTTTTTCTGAAACAACAGAAAATATATATAGTCAAGCGGGAAAAAAACCCACTCGCCAATGCGGGAAAAAAAACCCACCCCCAGTGTGGGCTTACCGGTATGAGCTATCTAGGTTTTTAATAGCCTATCTTGAAGAGCATCCAAAATAACCCTGGAGGGTGTATTATGGTAGCTCCCACTGCTTCCCTGAAAATTTTTTGGGACTTTGAAATTTTTGGAAATTTTGGTCCGACCAAGTGCCGAAATTTGGCAAACTTTGCCGGGCCACCCTGAACTACTGGAAAGACTTAGACCAAAGCGGATTATATGTACCTGTAGGGCATCTGTTGCGCTTCATGATGATATATGTCACACTGCTCTGACCCCTCCGGTGCGACCTGGGGGTGACCTGGAGTTGGCGGGAAAAAAAACCCACGGCGGGAAAAAAAACCCACTTTTCAAAATTAATTTTTTTCTAACCATTGACCGGAAAGGTCAAACCAATACATACATTTGTTTAATAGAGCCTATAGATTAAATTGGTATAGGTTTTACCTGGGTTCGTACTGTTATGAGTGGTCCAGGGGGTCTAAATCGGACACAGTGCCATTTCAAGCCAAAATTTCAATTTTGACCAAAAATGCTTATTTTTGTCTTAAAATGGGTCTAGTTTGGCTCTAAATACAAGAAAAACACGTTTTCTACACGATAGGATGCTTAAACTGCCGAAAATAAACAATTTTAAAAAATTTCCAAAATTTGCCTATGTTTATGTGTTAAAGATACAACATTTTCAAATGACCATATGACCTCAATTTTAGTACAAAAACTAATATATTTTGATGCAGTTGTACTAAAAACAACCTGCTCTTTCATTTGGAATGGTTTGAAATGCTCCTGGCAGCTTGCCAAAAATTTTTTGGGGTGGGTTTTTTTTCCCGCATATGGGTTTTTTTTCCCGCATTGGGTTTTTTTCCCGCCAGTTTGGGACAATTTTTCTCGCTAACGGCACACCCTAGAGAGGTGTTCTATAGCTCATAAGAAAGCTTACGACTAGGCCTAGCTACCTGTATAATCAGCATTTCGATATATCAAACCATTAAAAAGTTCTGGCCAAAAATCTGAAAAGTGGGTTTTTTTCCCGCTTGACTATACGTATGTGCATTGGGCATTACGTAAACGCAAAACTAAACTGTCAACCAGGCTAGTAGGTAGGTAGGTATAATTCACTTCCCGCCCGCTAGCTGGTGAGTTGTCGCGAGGCCTCCCCACAGAGACAACCAAGGTGAATAACTGCGACTGCATCGGGGTTATCCACATTGAATGTAGGAAGCTTAAATCAGAGAGTCACCCCTACACTTTTATGTGCCGGTAAGCTGACAAACCATTGAAGTCAGCACAGAAGGCTAAACATGTTGGTGGAGCTTGTTTGATCCCTGTTACCACCAGGGTATTTTTTCCGGGGGGGGGGCTTCCCGGGGGGCCCCCGGGCCCGAAGGGGGGAGAAATTTTAGGGGGGGGGGGGAAATTTTTTAGCAAAAATAAGGCAAAAAATGGTATTTTTTGGCGTATTTTGCATGATGAAACGCAAAACATTCCCAAAAACGCCAGGATTTAAGCTAAAAATAGCTATTTTTACGAAAAAATCTCCGGCGAAGCCGAAAAATTTTTGAAAACTGGCCTATTTTGGGCAAAAATTTGGGCCTCCAAAAAATCCCGGGGGCGGGGGGGAAGAAAAAATGCCGGGAGGGGGCGATTTCGGGGGGGAAGGCATTTTCGGGGGGAGGTCAATTTCGGGGGCCCACCCCCCTGTAAAAAATACCCTGGTTACCACTGGGAGGTAACGGCGTGATATCAGGCTATCAGCTTGTTCTCCACTGGTTCGCTTTCGGTCTGTCCATCTTCGTGCGTCAGCAGTGATATACCCTATTCGCTCCTATATATCTGACTCAAATGGGTTAAAACCACCAGGCTAGTAATCACGTTATTTCTTCAAACCATTAAACAAATGAAAGACAGCCCCACACACATATAATTTTGTGTTTTACTTTTACTTATTTATATATATATCTTTATATATGTATTTCGAATTTTAAACAAACTAGCCTGGCACTGATCTAAGTTACAAGCGAACTTAAAAAATATGTACAAAATCTTGCGAGCCAGCTCACGTACAAGGATTTTCGTTTAAATCGCTGCCATGGTTCATTAGCTCTACTTTTCACAGCCTTCGCACAACATGGATCACAGTAGCACTTTTTTGTATCTCGGACTTCCTCTAAAACACAGTAAAAGCAGGGCCGTCAGAAAAAAGCCCGAGCATTAATAACTGGTTTACAATTAAGTTGAAAACAGCAAAAAGGTAAAGCAGTTATACATATTATACACGCTATATATTACGTTAATGTGATGCACGAGAAAGATAAACTAAAAAGAAAGCGCACTTTCTTTGGAACTTTTTCTAGGCCAAAAATAGTAAGTGGATGGAAGCAGAACCAAAGCATAGAAGGACAGTACAAAATAATAGAATGTTCCTCCTTGCTCGTCATATTCAAACTTGGCACCTGCCATTATATATCGTTACCCTGGAAAAAATAAAAGAATAAACCACAATCTAGTGGATTAGAGGTTCTCCCCTCAGTCTCCTCGATCCAAATCAAAGGTCCCCGGCCCCATTCTTGATTTACCAATACATAAGTAATAAACAGGTGACTCCGGCCCAAACTAAACAGCCACATCTTCGATCACGTCCGCACCATATGGCGTTAAAAGTTAGCAAAATTTTAATAGGGCCTGGGTCGGTCCCGAAATAAGGGGGTTCGGGACTCCACCGTTTTTGGGAACCAAAAACAAGCTTTGAACTGTCTTTAATGCTAAAACGGCACGCCTAAAAAATTAAAATCATGCCTTAGTTTGAAGAAAAAGGGCTAAAAAGAAAATTTAGCATTATGGCCATTTTTTTGAATTTTCTGAAGTCCAACTGCTGGGTGGACGGTTGGATGGTAATATATATATACGCAGTTATAAGCCATAATCTGGGCTAATTAAGCATATTTTAGCACAAATTTGTCAATCTTCAAGCCCTATTTTAGCATACGAAAACTATTGACAGAAGCTTTTGAGTATATACATTTAATGTTACGAACATGAAAAAAGCATTTTCAGCTAAAAAAACTTGGGTACAGTTTAGGAGGGGGCCCTCCCCGACGAATTGTGGATTTTGCTGGGGTCCCCCGAGCCAAATTTGAACCTTCTACTCCCCCAACCCAAACAGATGGTACACCTATGAGGGGGTCGCCGAAAATTGGCCAGCCAAAACCCCTAAATTTTCGATTTTTTTGCCAACCCCTAAAATTCGGACCTCAGGAAAACTTAAAAAATGGCCTAAAAAGCACAACTTTTTTAATCCAACACTTTTTCGACAAAATAAGGCTTGTTTTTATCTTTTTAGGCGTTTTACACGATTTTAAAGAGACCTTAAGGCAAATTTGAGAAACATTTTTCAAAAAACGACCATTTTTGGGAACATATTGCTAACTTTTTTGCTCCAAAAAGAGCTGGGGCATGGATCGGGGGGGGGGGGTAACCCAAAGTGGGGTGAGAAAGTCAAAAATTCAGGGAGGGGGTAAGGTTGGTCGAAAATTTTGGGGAGGGGGATACCATACCCCGCAACCCCCCATAGTTTCCTTTGAGGGGATATCCATAGGTGTTCCAGGCTACAGTTTACCCCCTGTGAGACCCCCCCACGGAGAGGCCAGACCCCCTCCCCCCAGGGTATTTTTTACTGGGAGGGGGGGGGCGGGGCCCCCCCGAAATTGACCTTCCCCCCCTCGAAAATGCCTCCCCCCCCGAAATCGCCCCCCGGGATTTTGGTCTGCCCCCTTAATGAGGTCTACATTATTTCCAAAAATGGTCAAATTTTCAAAAAATTTCCGGCTTCGACGGAGATATTTTCGTACAAATGGCTATTTATACCTTAAATCCTGGCATTTTTGAGAACGTTTTGCGTTTCACCATGCAAAATACGCCAAAAAATACCATTTTTGGCTCATTTTTGCAAAAAAAAATCTTCCCCCCCCCCCGAAAATTTCTTCCCCCCCCCCCCCTGCTCGGGGGCCCCCCCGGGAAGCCCCCCCCCCGTGAAAAAATCCCTAAAACATACCCTGCTCCCCCCTACCCGACCTCAACTACTCCCCCCCAAAGCCGAGCTCAAACCCCCTCTCCCCCTAAAACTGGGTCCAAACCATGCAAAAAATGCAATATTTTTGAAAAAAATTTTTCCAATTCTGAAAATTTTTGAAAAAATTAGAAAAATGGGCTATAAATCACCTATAAACAGCTAAAGATGATTATTTATAGCAATTAAAAGGTAATATACGCAATTATAAACCACAATCTGGGCTACTTTGTTTTAAGAAATATTGTTGATTTTTAGTTGGAAATAACGCATTTTTGACAAAAAATTTTTACCCCCCCCTCCCCAAATTAGAATTTTCCGGAAACCACCCCACCTCAAAACGGCTGACTTCAATCACCCACCCTAATTTCGGCTACCCTCTCCCTCCCCCAACGTTTTCTCAAGGTACACCTATGCTAGAACCTGTATTATTAGTTATTACAGCTCCCGCTGCTTACCTGCAAATTTTTTGGGACTTTGAAATTTTGGAAAATTTTGGTCCGTCCGAGTGCCGAAATTTGGCAAACTATGGCTGGCCAACCTGAACTAGTGGAAAGACCTAGACCAAAGCGGATTGTATGTATATATGTGTAGGGCATAGGTGTACCAGGCTACAGTTTACCCCCTGTGAGACTCATAGGTGTGGCTGGGCAAAAAATCTGGGGGGGGGGGGGGTTCCGAGGGTGGGTGGGGGACCCCCCCTAAATTTTCGATTTTATGCCATTTTTGACCACTTTTTGGCCAAAAATCTGGGGGGGGGTACCAAAAATCTGAAAATCTGGGGGGGGGGTCGCCAAAATTTGTAATTTTGGTGGGGGGGATCCCCCCCACCCCCCCTGCCCCTCTAACACATCTATGTGTGAGATCCCCCCCCCCCCCCCCCCGGAGAGGCCAAACCCCCCACCCCCCATACCCTACCTCGACTACTCCCCCCCAAGCCGAGCTCAGACCCCCCCCCCTCCCCCCCTAACATGGGGTCCAAACAAGAGAAAAAATGCTAAATTTTTGCAATTTTTCAAAAATTTTCCGAAGAAATTGTCTAGAAACAGTTAAAAACGCTAAAAAATAGGTTCTAAAAACGCAATACGAGTGGTTTTTTATTAGATTTATGTCGAAAATAGTCGATTTGTCGATTTTATGTCAAAAAAGGGCCATTTTTAGCTGAAAAAAAATTTGGGTACAGTTTGGGTAGTTTTTTTTTGAAAATTTCCGATTTTTGAGACCCCCCAAGCCAGATTTGGACTTTTTACTCCCCCCCCCAACCCAAACAGGTGGTACACCTATGGTGTAGGGCATCTGTTGCGCTTCATGATGATATATGCCACACTGCTCTAACCCCCCTCCCCCCCCCCGTGCGACCTGGGGGTGACCTGGAGTTGACGGGAAAAACACACATGCGGAAAAAAGCCCAATTTTCAAAATTGAATATTTTTCTAAGCATTAGCAGGAAAGGTCAGACTAATATATACATACGTTTGTTTAATAGAGCCTATATATAGATTAAACTGGTATATATAGGTTTTACCTACTGGGTTCGTTCTCTTGTGGGTGCTCCAGGGGGTCGAAATCGGACATGGTGCCATTTTTTCAAGCCAAAATTGCAATTTTTGAGAAACATTTTTATTTTTGCCCTAAAATATGTCTAGTTTGACTCTAAATACAAGAAAAACGCATTTTTATACAATAGGATGCTTAAACTGCCGAAAATAAAAATTTTTTAAAAATTTCCAAAATTTGCCTATGTTTATGTGTTAAAACTATGGTTAAAGATACAAAATTTTCAAAAGTAAATATGACCTAAATTTTTCAACAAAACCAAATATATTTGGATGCAGTTATATTTTAAATAATAATAAAATATAATAATAATAAATAAAATATATATAATAAATATAATAATAATAATAATAAAATAAATAATAAATAAATAATAATAATGTTAAAAACAACCCTCTCTTTTATTTGCAACGGTGCGAAACGCTCGTGGCAACTTTCCAAAAAATTTTCGGGGTGGGTCTTATCCCGCCTATGGGTTTTCCCGCATTGGGGTTTTCCCGCCAGTTTGGGACAATTTTCCTCACTAACGGCGCACCGCACCCTAGAGAGGTATTCTATAGCTCATAAGAAAGCTTGCAATTAGGTCTCGCTGCCTGTATATATAGTCAGTGCTTCAATATCTCAAGCCAGTAAAAAGTTCGGGCCAAAAATCTGAAAAGTGGGGTTTTTTCCCGCTTGACTATAGGTGTACCAGGCTAGAGTTTCGCCTCTGCGAGACCCCCTCACCCAGACGCCCAGACCACCCTGACCCTGCCCCCCCTACCCGACCTCAACTACTCCCCCCCCAAGCCGAGCTCAAACCCCCTCCTCACTAAAATTGGGTCCAAACCAAGTATATAAAAATGCAAAATTATATATATGTCGTAGTAATTTCTGTATTCAGTAAATACTGTATGTACTGGCCGATTTCAGTAAATACGGTATTTACTAGTAAGAAAGGTATTTTCTTTAAACTCCCTATCTTTACACGTAAATACCATTTTTACTGAAACTCGTCCAGTAAATACTGTATTTTCTAGTAAAGTCTGTATTTTGCCTGAAACGCCTTTGTCTTTGTGTGTGGCTAGGGGTTCAAAGGGCATGCCGATGTCATATTTAAAGTAAAAAAAGATCATACATTATTACAATATGTGCAAAGGGGGTGCATGAAGATAAACTTATATAAGACCTTTTGGCTTTAAACATGACGTCGGCATGCCCTTTAAGGGGGCGCTTCCATTATCGGGATTATTGATGTAAAATTTGGACCGACTGCTCAATTTTAAAGAAATCCCAACTGAAGTTACTTTGGTTGGCGGGGCATGTTTTGACAAAATTTCAGTAACTGAGACCATCTGCTTGGCTAGCTACCATTATGGCTTAAAAAATCGAAATTTTATTAAAGCCCCAAACGATTAATTCGAATGCACTATGTGAAAGAGCATAAAAAGAGCTTTACAACGATGTGCATATCACTTCTGCACGTGGTTTCTATCAAAAGTTACAGGCGGTTGAATAATTGGCAAATTTACGTTGACCATTCTCATTTCGTTTAGCAAAGTAAAAACTAACAGTTCGAAAATGAATTCTAAAGGATATTTCATGATGCTTTTGTGTTGGATTTGTTTATTATTTTATACATTGCACTACGCAACTTGTTAAAATCATAATATATGTGCAAAACAAAAGCAATTAGAGCGAAATTTTCCAATTTAACTTTCTCATAAATGCTTCGACCAAAGTTGCTCAAATTTTGCATGTACGTTTATTAAAGAGGTACGCAGGGGCACTTTTTTCATTTTTTGTTTAAACCTTAAATTCCGTGAGATATCGACTTCTAAAGTTTTTGAACATTTATAAAATACTCAAAATTGCACAAATCAAAAAATGAAAAAAGTGCCCCTGCATTAGGTCCGTTTATAGATTTGTGCAAAATTTGAGCTACTTTTATTTAGCCGTTAATGAGTGACACCATTTTGAAAATTTGAAATTATCCCTCTTGTGTAAGTTGCAAGCCAAGCAATAAATTTTTCAAACTCAGCAAATTACTAGTACTTAGCACCAACTATCGTTGCTGAAAATTTGAAAGAGATTGGTTGAGAATTGAATGCAGGAGAGCCGGTCCCGGTAATGGAAGCGCCCACTTAAACTCCTTTGAATTCTAAGAATGTGTTTCCTGGTCAAAGTCTGGTCTATCAAAAGATTTTGAGTACACCACTATTGCGAGATTCCGCAGAATCGAGGCAAGATGAAATTCCAGCCAAATTTTCGAGCATGCGTTCGTTCATGCATGACAAGGTGGCATTGGACATTAAGTATTCTTTTGGACTCTCCGTTCCCAAAACTTTTTAAATATGGTGCTAACTGACAGATTGCTGCAAACCTCGTGCTGTAACAGAGCACGAAAGTTTTGCTGGAATTTCAGAGTACCTCGATTCTGCGGAATCTCGCTATAATGGAGTACTCAAAATGTTTTGATAGACTCATTATGGCAAAACTTCTTTATAGCTTTCTGAAAAATTGATTGTTATAAATTATAAGTGTGATAACGTATTTCACAATTTTCATGAATGAATAAGAACACTTTATCGCCATCATTCTGCTTACATTAATGAATTGCATTAAATTTAAGCAAAACTTTTATCATACTTGCTTTAGAAAAACTAGTTAACAGGTAAATAATTAGATTAGGGAATGTAGATTTATACTAGGAAATCACGTCAAACAATTCCTAAAAAGTAGGGTAGTGTTAAAATTAATTCTACTCAACTTTTTTCGCGAATGCATAAAGTGCTGTAATATTTAACTTACTTTCTAACTCTGCTGGGAAGAGTTAAGCATAGTTTAATTCAGCAACTATACATTCGCTAAAAAGTCTCCTTTTAATTAATTCTAACTTTACTTCGCTCTACTCTACTCTACTCTACACATTCTCGAAAAGACCCTGAGTTTAAATATCGCAAGCTTTCCGATTCGCAACGGGACCAAAAAACTTATGTAGACCCGCTATCATCATAAGCTAAGCTTAAATTATCTTAATCGCAGAACACAAATCAGAAGTTAGTTTTCAGGTTGGTTTTTGTAATAAATCTTAAACTGACAGTTGTGCTCCAGCCCACAAAATGGACTCGCTGAGGTCCAAAGTGGAATCACAGAAGTACTATATTTTGGACAAAATGCGAAGTCTCGTTGAGGCACAAATACTTTCACCCAGGCACAATTAGTTCCCCCCTCCGGGCACAGTTAGCTTCACGCAGGCACATTTCCTCTTACTAAGCCGCAAAAAGATCGTCCGTCAAGGACTGTTAAATCTTAGTTCTAAATTATCTGTACTCATGTTTTTATTTACACAAAAATGACAAATTTGCTGTTTTGATTGGCATTTCGGCAGGGGCCGTTTTTAACTTTTGAGTCATTAATTATAAATTGAGCAAGAATTTTGAGTAGTATTAGTTAGCTAACTGCATTTTACCAATAGTATATAATCAAAAGAGTATGACATCGTCACACTCTATGCAGTGAAAGCAAAAACTATACTATGCGCGCTAACGGCTGACCCCTGTATAACGTATAACGATCGGTAAAACGTATAACGACAACGTTTCTCTTAAGCCCTTAGTCAACGTATGCCTTAATAGAACGCTTAAAATATAGAATTTACGTGAATCTGTCTAATTGCAACTTGTTTTCCTTAACTTACAATCTCATGACGCCACTGTTATGCATTTTACAAGCTAAGTTTCCGAGTCTGTACCACCTACCTGTGTGCAGTCATATGTAGTTTCCATGCGACGAAGGAAGATTTTTGGTTCTTGTGTAAAATTTTATATCAATAGGCATTGTTTAGCATTTGCTGCATCCTTCGACAGCATGGCGAACACGTATAGGCTAAAAATGTAAAATTTTCAGCTTTTTCTATTATAGCCGATTTATTGTCAGATTCAAGCTCTTGATGTCCTGAAAATGTTATCTTCTTACACTAAGTCTCTGCAAAGCAGTATGTGAAAGTTGTGAAACGCGACCTCCCGCGTGCATGAAAAAGCCTTCAGTGCTGTGGACGGTTTGAAAAACAAAAACATCAAACCCAGTTACCATTACTTGAGACAAAGTTTGAGCGCAATCGAAAAAACGTTTGTCATTTAATGTATTTTGGTGTTCCCCTTTTAACATGATGGTTAGTCTGTCGTTAGGACTAGAGGAAGCGCAATGCCAGCACAATTTAACTTTTCTCAATGTCAATGTAATTAGTGACTTTTGTAGTGCAATTGTTGCTGGGTTTGTTTAGCTTTTCTGATTTCTAAGTGCTGTTGTAACCTGAGTTCAGCTGGCTCGTAGAATGTATGAAAAGTGGTCGTCATTTCGATGAATCTGATTTTCCTTTGTTAGCAGACTATATGATGGAAACGGACCCTGGTCCGGGTATAGAACTAGTAGAATAGCATTTGACAGTATCTATCTATTGGAGAAACGAGTGGAATTCCACACGATCGTTTCTGCCCCACAATATCTCTCACGGTTTATTCCTTCAAGACCGAGTTGGGTGTGAGACTAACTTGTTGACTTGGGCTGATCTAATTAAATTTCATCTTAGAGTATTCGTTTAATTAGCATAAAAAATTGCTGTATTTGTGTTTGATCTACAGGTACTGATTGCTCCAGTATCAAACATGCTTGAAGTACTCCTAGTCAAAGAGCGTCTACCTCTTATCACCTCCCTGCTTCTGTTGAAACGTTGGTGAATGATCTTGTGCAGGTACCTTTCGCTTTCAACGACGTGTCACATTTTCTGTCAATGTCAAGGAATTTACCTTTGGTAGCTTATGATATTTGGGAGTTGTGAATTGTGATCCTTTCGAATATCATTCCACCATGTCGTTCCTGTATGAATATAGCCACCTTCTTACTGTCTTTGTCTAGAAGCTTTAAACTGAAGTTTAATTCCTTCAGCTTCTAGCGGTGAATTTCTTTTTAGGTAGCTTTCATTGCTCCAGTCTAGTATTGCATACTGTTTCTTCATGAAGGTTTTCACCTTTTAAAGTTTTTACAATGACAAACTAAACAGCCTTCATTCGCTGGCAGGATAAAGGATGCTGCATCCGTTTTATTTTTTGGCTCTTACTAATTTATTATAAATACACAATATCTGCATACAGTAATAAAAACAGGGATATGAATGACTGCGTGTTTCTTACTCACATTTCATATTTTTCAAGATTTCAAGTCTGCTGACTTCACCACTCGGATGTAGAGGTTTGTTGCTCTTAGAGCTGCTCCTTAAGTTTGTTTATACTTGCACTTACGTCTTTGTTTCTACCTAACTGTTGCGTTTGTATCTTTAGCAGCATAGGAAATCTGCGCATGTGCCCCAGGTGCAGTGAGATTCTCCCTGTATTTTCTCGCCTTCTCTCTGTTTCTCCGTTTCTCCCTCTTAGAGGACTTCTTGTGCGTCAGAAAATTTTTAGATCAGTTAAAGTTTCTTTCGTCGAGAGCAGTTGCTCTCTTTGCAGGCTGAGCCTACCACGGGACTATAGTCTTTTGACTTTCTGACAGGCTCAGTCTTTATTTATTTATTTGTTTTTATTGGATTAAATAGCTGCCTGCCATCAACTATGCCTTCCTTATCGAAACCTCCTGGATTTCAACTGAAAGGTAAGTCATTCTTAATTAAGCAAACTTTAAAGCTTTAATTTTATATTTCCAAATTCTCAATATAAAATTTCCAATTTCTTCCAATTTTCAAATTAAAATATTTACATGCCTGTTTTTAATTTTTTACGTGGCCGTTTCTCAGCGTCAGATCATCTCATGTCTCGTGCATGGGGTTACCTTGTTTAGATCCCTGCAGTCACTTAAGAGGCATTAAAGTATATTCTGATCTATATGTTCTTGTTGCGTTTCAAATCTAAGATCATTACAAGCATTGCAAGCATTACAAGATGATTGGCCTTACATGGATTATACCAAGAGTACATAACAACAAGAGTACATAATAGATAAGAGTATGACAACAGGCAGGCTCTCTGTTAACAGAGCAAAAACTATGCTATGCGCGCTATCGGCTAACCCCCGCAAATTGACCCCTCCTCTCACCGCCCCTATATGGGTACGGGGTCCAAACGGGGGTCGCTCACTGCTTTGCATGATTACACGTCTATAATTAACCGAGGCACTAATTTGGGAACAGGGTGCAAGCGTGTATGTTTAACATATGCATGTAGAAAACATACTAAGCAAGTGAGTGACCCCCGGGCGGAACTATGTGCCACATATAGGGGCTGTGTGAGAAGGGGGTCAAGCTGTTAGGAGACCTGCCGACAGCTCGCGCCAACTGCTGCAGTTTTGCTCTGACGAGGCCTGCCTGTTGTCATACTTTATCATTATGTACTCTTGATAACAATAAGAGTATGCCACTAGGCAAGCTCTATGTTATCAAACAAAAACTATACTCTGCACACTAACGGCCCACCTCCCCCGCAAATCAGTACCTAGTCGAAGCGAGGGTACGCTCACTCGCTCTATGTTTATGTGCTTACGCACGAAAACACAAGCAGTGCGTGCGCGTTTTGTGCTGCTTTGAGCTTTAGAACACAAACATAGCGCACAAAATTCTTTGAATTGAAGGGTCTAATTTTCGGGGTGGGGGGTGGGCCGTTCGAGCATGGTTTTCTCTGATAGCATAGAGCTTGCTTGAGTAATACTATGATTATGCAAGTATTATATTATAAATATATTAAATATTAAATAAATAAATTAAATCAGAGTAAATTAAATTATATATGAAATTATTACATTTGAACTAACTTAAGGGGGAGGTCCATCATAGAAAAATTTTTAAGCAGCAGTTTCGCTCGTTTTCACACATAAGTTAGCCACATAAGTCGTGCATATCAAGTTTAAATTTTGAGTTGTTTTGTTTAGTAATCTGTAAGTTACAAGCCATCAACTGTGTGCAATTTGAATATGAGCGAGCACAAGGGAACTGCATCCAGCTGAGGCAAATTTTCGCAAATCAACTCTATGTTTTTAGCTTATTTTGTTATACACCTTTAAAAACTGTTAAGAAAAGCGTTTTCGTACAGTTTCCAGCCAGATGGGCTTGATCAGAAGCTTCTCTCAAGAAATTTCTCGGAGAAACAAGGCACTTGTTCCTCCTGATGTAATGAAACATTTAACAGTTAACCGTTAACTCAAGGTGGTGGTGTCCTTTTGTGCAGTGCTTGTGTGGTGATTTTTTTGAAATGCTATAACTTTCACAATTTTGGGAGTTACAAAGAGCTTTATACATCGTTTTAACGCTTGTTATCTGTACATTCATGAGCTTACAGAACTGGCAAAATTAGCAAAAAGTAGCGAAATACTACGACAAGCTGACATCTAACAGGATGAATATAGACCGAAATCTTTTAACATCCGATTTCCTCAAAGCTGAAGAATCGGCCAAAAGTTCTTTTGTGCCACGATATGAAGGTGTAAGGCCGAGGGACATATTTTGGTTTTGGCTCGGCGGGTCTTAGCAGTCAATCGGCCAAAGAGCAGCAACACGAAATGTCGCAACTTCGCATTGGGTTTTCTTGCTACTCAATGTGTTTTAGGTAAACCAAGAAAAACGTCCCTCCGCAGAAGTTAGAATTTCGATTGTGCCAAAAATCTCCGGAATCCGTCGAGTAGTTTTTGAGAAATCGATGTTCGAAACAAAATAATCGAGTTTTTGCCAAAATGGTTTTTCGGCCAAATCTCTAGCTGAAAGCGATAAAGTCCGGCTAATAGGCATTCATAAAATGTGCATTTGGACGATGTATCGATTGAGTATAGCTAAGCCAATTTTGTCTTAACATGTGGCAGTAATTTTGAAAAATCTGATTTCCTCGAAAATGGTCATTTTTTTGACCCTAAAAACAGTTTTTTGCTTATTCTGACTTAACCATTCGAAATAGCTCAAAGGTTGTAGAGCAAAAATGTTCATTTTCGAGTCCTCTTTCCAGCGATACTAACCAATCCCGGGTCTTGTCTACCTACTGGGAGCTTGAGCCAAAAACCAAAACTTTCTTATCAACCTTTTTGGCCTAAGAATACGGGACTGGTCCTAAAATGTTAAAGAGCACGGAAATAGGTTGGCCCGTAAGTTTTAGACGTTTGCGTAAAGGATTAAAGCCGTAGGAGTCAAAAATACCCGAAAGGAAACCAGCACCTTTTAAAATAGGAGCATTTCCGGCCCATAGTTCTATGAGAAGAATTCATCCCTGCAATGAGAGCTTTCGGTTGATGTATAATATGCCATATTTTGAAAAATTTTAAAAATCGCTGTTTTGTGAAATTCTTGTTAGGGTGCCGTTTGGTACGCCGTGGAGTACTGGACGCAACTATCAGCATAATTTATGCTGCAAAGTAGATTTACGAAGACAAAAATGAATATACAAGTTGGAATAGAAAATAGGCAGTTTGGGACTATACAATTGTTGTCGGAATTTAGCCAAGTTTTCGAAAAAACCGAAAATTTAAAAATTTTGCTAAAAATATCCATTGTTGCGATTCAAAAAATCTCGAAACTGGAAAAACAATACAATGGACGCATTGGTTTTCAGTGAAACCGTCAATTCAAGTACTACTGAACCCTGGAGTTAGGATTTTTTATTTAGGCCTCTAAATTAGAGTAAATTTGCAATTCTTTAGCGAAGACCCCACTTTTCAGCTGAAAAAACGTTGAATTTTGACTATGTTTCAATGTTTTTCGATGAATAAAAAATTTTTTGAAAAACTTTGAGGCCTAAATCAGAGAAATTCTGCTTCAAACATCATCACCGGCGAGTTTATGATTCATACATACATTATAAATATAAAATTTATGCCACGGGATTACAACTGTTCGCTCCGAGAGATTTTTTGGCAAGAATAAGAACCCACACCACTTTTTCTGTTTCCTAAGTTTAACACATGCGGACCTTGACTTTGAGGTGAAATAACTTCAAATACTGTAAGAGATACGAGTTTAATTTGAAAACTCGTTAAAATATCCCACTCAAAGATCATTATGTGAAAATGAGCGAAATCGGAGATGATCGAAAAATTGACCAAAATGGAGCCCCCCTTAAATAACTAAAAATTAACTTTTAAAGAATGAAAAAA
>JASAND010025819.1:0-15704 GCA_030248195.1 Trissonchulus latispiculum
TGTTATTGGTAATGAAGGAAGTTTACCCATTTCAGCAAACTACAGACAAAAATTATAAAATAACTGTTTGAAGTGGCATGCATTAAAAGTTAAATAAATTCTCAAAAGTACATTTATTTTTTTCATCAGAAAACAACAGTCGACAAAACAGGCAACAAATCACAAAAACGTACCGAAACCAGACCATTATGGCCTAGAAAAGAGAACGATATATATATATATATATATATATATATATATATATATATATATATATATATATATATATATATATATATATATATATATATATATATATATATATATATATACATACATTGACATAGGGTCTAGAAGGGGTCCTGGGGGCTTGTCCCCCCAAAAATTTTGAGGGGGCTTGGACCTTGAACAAAAGTTTTCAGGGGGCTTGTACCACAAGAATAAATTTGTAAAATTTTCCAAAAAATTAACGCTAATTTTATTAAAATTTGCATTTTTCATCAAAATTTGCAAAAAATCTTCAATTTTTGGAAAAAATGTCAAAATTTTGCCCAATTTTCCCGAAAAATTAAACATTTTAACTAAAAAATTCCGGCGAAGCCGGAAATTTTTTGAAATTTTACTGTAAAAACTAATTTTTTCCGGCTATTTTTGGTTACCCCTTGGCCAGTTTTTCGTTACCCCTTGTTCCCGACGGCGCTAGGGCTTGTACCTTGTTCGGGTTGGGGGGGGGGCTTGCACCCCCCCAGACCCCCCCGCGTTAACCTATGTACATATATATGTATATGTATATATATATATAAATGTGTGTGTAGGTGTGCATACAAATTACATCGAAATTCTGGAAGTCGGACAAACTGTATCAAAGAGAATTATAAGCAATTATATAGGTAGGTTCTATTATTATCCATGGAATGCGAGTTAAAAGCATTTTATAGAGAATTACATTCGCGGCAAGAGGAAAAGTCCGGTAATAAGTCAAAAACCGATGCCAGGACAGAGAACTAGGTCTTACAAACAACGTAAGTATGGGACGAGCAGGTTGTCATAACAAGAGTACTATGTTAAAAAGTTAGGTTTTGTTACTGTTCACTTTGGTAATATAGGCGTTCACAAAATACACACATACAAAATACAAATACACACGTTCATAAGCACTGTACGACTTCATTGTTTATCACTCCCTACCTGCTCCCACAATCAAGGCATCATAGGATGGTTTAAATTTCTTCGACAATGTCTGGAACCCACGACAGGCGTAGTTCAAGCTGGGCATTAGGAGATAAAACTAAAATAGTTACACATTTCAAATTTCTAATCACTGAAAGAGATCAGCTGCTCAGGTTTGCTGATCTCCTGAAACTGTGACTACTAAGAGTTTAACAAGAGAGCGTACAACAAATCTTAGCTAATGAGTAAACAAAGCATTCTTACGACCATACATGTGCTTGGGGGGCGGGGGGGGGGGGGGGGGGCCCCCACCCACCCCCCCCCAGACCTGAGCTCACCCCCCCCAGAGGGGTCCCTCACCCCCCCCAGAATCCGGATTTTTCCGGTAAAAAACCGGAAAAATCCGGTTTTTCGGCGGCCTTCGGCCGCCCTTCACCCCCCCCCCCGAACTTCCCCTCCTGCACATGTCTGCTTACGACTGCATATGTAGCGCAATTCTAACGAAAAAGTGATTACAGAGGAACGGGTTGAAAAATGTTTGTTGCCCCTTCACGAATTCTGAGTGACAGGAGAGGGCTAAACTGATAATTTTTGCTACAAATATAGGCTGTCAATATGACTATATATATTTTTCCGGCTACGCCTCAGCGTAGCCGGCTATTTATACATTATTCTGTGTGGGATTATTTCTCCCCACATGCAAAATCTGTAGAGATCTGAAAGGGCTTAGTGTTGAATATACATGGCGGTTTATTACAAAGCTTGCATGTATGTATGTATATGCATAAACGTACGTTCAAAAGCTAGTAAAATTTTAATTTAGCCATAGCGGCTCCCTTTACTTCCCGGACGTATATAGGCAAATTAAGCAATTTGCTGTTTCTTTTGCAAGAACAATGTGAACATTGGTCAGCCAGACTGCACAAAAAGTGAGACAAATTCAAATGCGAAACCGGTCCCTCCTACAGAACTGCAAATTCATAAATTTAGAGCAGTGATGACGAGACAGTGTATAACTGAAGATGTTAAGGCAAATCACACTCAGACAATAGCTTTGCTGCGTAGCCGGCAATACCTTTCTGAAAGGTTACACTCCTAAACTGTCAACAAATATTTTGCATACAACTTTTGCTTGTTACATATATATTTAGTTGCTCAATGCCGATTCTTTCGCAATTAAACACTAGAGTTCGCAACTTAGAATAGTAAAGGCAGCCCTAAAGCCTTCTCTAGCCATAGGCATATCCAGAAGGTTTTTTTAATAATTTTAGCTATTTTGGTGCAAATTTGGCGGTTTTTTGAAAAACAAATCAGGTCCCGAGACACTCCTTTTTGGGTTGAACCCCCTCCTTTCAAAATCCTGGATACGCCCCTGTCCGCCCCTATCCTTTAAATTATTAAATTATTGGAGATTAACAGAATTAAATTGTGGCTAGTGTAGGATCTTTCGGCTAGTTAGCGAAAATATTAGCGACTGTATGATACCAAACAACGGACCACACCCTAACAAGTCCAGGAGTTTTTCTGATTTTTCCATTCTCAGTCATGGCTTTTAAATTTGGAACAAATTGCCAAATTGGAATATTTTCCCACAATTTTGATAGCATAGCAATGAGTGGTAAAGTTACCTACATTGTCTGGATCAGAAGCAATGGTAAGTCCTTTGAATTGAACAGCGCTAACTGAACCGTTCCTGCTGAAATTTACGCAATCTACTCTGAGGGTCGTCGTTTTAGGATTACAAGAATTGTCCATTCAAAAAAATTCATGTACACTTCTTTCCATAATAACGGAATAGTCTTAAATTCAAAGCCTAACTGGCCAGGCTAAGCTGACAAACTCCCGTTAGAAAATGATCCAGTTTTCATGGAAATGAACCGGTAAATAGTGGGCTTTTTGATGCAAATCTGAAATACGTATGCTTGTCGGCATGACGCTTCCTAAGGAAATGGGGTCGCTATTTGGCCGATTTCCTACGATTACCGATTTATTATTATTATTAATTTCCTATTTTCCTCATATCATATATTTTGTTCTCCTCCTGGATTCCCGAAAACAAGACACGAGTGCTTTGTGTAATACTGCTTTTAATCTTTCCTGCACGATTGGCTGATCATAGCTAACTCTGCGCATTGCACCACTTCAAAATTAATGACTTAAGGGGGGGGGGGGGGGGGTCCACGTTAGGGTCATTTTTTCGACCATCTCCGATTTTCCTCATTTTCACATATTTTATTGTCCAAGTGGGATATTTTAACGAGTTTATAAAATTTAAGTTGGATCTCTTACGGTTGTTAAGAAAATTCACCTCAAAGTAGATGTATGCATGTGTTAAACATATGAAATCGGAAAAGTGTCGATTATAATTCTGCGCCAAAAAAATCTCGAAACGGGTGTAAGATACCGGGTAACATTTGGTATCGATTTAAACCTCTAAACAGATACTGTGTCACTGTGGAATTAGAATTTTGAATTAGGCCTTCAAAAAATTTTAATGAATTTTTGAAGTTAGCGAACTGCCGAAAATCGCTAAAAACTGTCGTTTTTGGTGACCAAAAATAGGGGTCACTAAGTTTGACTGCATATTATAAAAAATAGAAGTCCTAACTAAAAATTCTAATTCCACAGTGACACAGTATATGTATAAAGCTTTCGAACGATACCCAATGTTACTTCGAATCTTTCGCCAGTGTCGAGATTTTTTTGGCGCAGAAATTAGTTTTTTCTGCAAAATTGCGAAAATTGCTGTTTTTTCGAAAAATAGGCATTTTACGACCAAGCTATATTGCGAAATTGCATTTTTTGCATTTCAACATATTTATTCATGCCTTAGAATCAATTTGTTGCAAGAATTATGCCGACAGCTGTGTCCAGTACTTCTCAGTGCGCCAATGGGGAACCTCATACCCCATTTTCAAAATTTTTCGATTTTTCAAAATTTTCAAAATATGGCATATTATATATCAATCGAAAGCTCTCAGTGCAGGGATGAATTCTTCTCATAGAACTATGGTTCGGAAATGCTTCTAGTTTAAGTTAAGCGCTCTTTTCATTACATCGGGGGGGAATAGGGGCCTTGTTTCTTCGGAAAATCCTTTAAGGAAGCTTCTGATCATGCTTATCTGTCTTGAATCTGTTCGAAAATGTTTTTGTTGATTGTTTTTAAATGTGCATAACAAAATAAGCTAAATATATGAAGCTGATTTGCGCAAACTTGCTTCAGTTGTCTGCAGCCCCCTCATTTTCGCTGATATTCAAATTGTACTCAATGAATGGCTCATAACTTGGGGAGAACTGAACGAAACAACTCAAAATTTAAACTTGAAATGTACAACATATATGGCTAGATTATGTGTGAAAATGAGCGAAATCCGTGGTCTAAAAGTTTTTCACGATGGACCCCCCCCTTAATTCAAGTTTAATTCGAACTAAACAAAGCTTGGGTTTGAAGCCAATACCAAGTGATGTTAGCAAGCATTGCCCCTTCGAGATTTTTGCGCCAGACAAAATATGAAACTTTTCAATTTGCTTGTTCAGCACATCCTGAATAATATATAGCATTGAGGTGAAATTACTCAACAACTGTGACTGTGTTTCGTTAAATGATACGGACAACAAAATTCGTGAAATCGGAGATGATTGTAAACATGACCCATCAATTCAGCACGCTGGTTACAACAGTCCAACCCAGACTGTTGCACTACTCCAATCACCTTCTAGTGTCCAGATTTAAAGAATTCAAACCGCAGCTACTGCGGCAGTGATTGGGCATGGGCTCTACAAGACCCGCTGAGCCACACTGGTGTTTATTCAGAACCATAGAGTACAATGGGAACGCTACGACACATAAAGACAGTCATACTACGGGATACTATTAAACTATATTCCGGAATGGATGCTAGAATGGATACGGAATGGATACGGAATGGATACTGGATGCTCAAATTTCGTTTGGTAAAGCATTGTTTCAGCCCTCCACCATCAAACATCAACCTATCTATCCAGTTCAAACACTACAAACTCAACGCATCAAGTTTACTCAACCAAACAACAGTAAATAATAAACTCAACAACAAACGGTACTTAATCTATCAATAACAACACAGAGAGGATCGCATTATTTTCCCCCAGTTCCTGTAAATCACTTCTAGTGCCAATCAGTCGTAGTGGCGCCTCCCCATTCACTGATTCCGGGTCCGGCAACCGGAGCGGCAGGGGCTCCTCCGGAAGTCGCGTTCCACTGCTGAGCTGCCCGGGCCGTCTCTTCGGCCCAGTCCAGAACTCCGGGCCGGGCAAAATCTGATCCCGGAATGACGGGCGCAGCGCCTCCATCCTGCCAGTCTGGAACCACTGGCTGAGTAGTTTCCTAAAAAACCAGATCCAGTAAACAAACAATACAGTATCCGTACACATGTCAGGAAATAGTAACACGACGTTAAAAATACTCTTTACATTGGAAAATCAAAATATAATACACTTTTCATGTAATGAACTCTTTATTTACATTTCTCCAGACAAATTTCACCTACAAGTTCCTCAATTCAAATCAGACATTCAAAAAGTATGCACACAAATGCCCACAGGGATGTCGCACAAAAGTTACAGTACGGGATTCGCCGAATGAAAAACATTCGCTACATACTTTGTCTGCAAACTCAAAAAATAAATTTTTCTTACCCTTCCCCACTGTTCATCCGTGTATTCCGTCTTTTCGGGGGCCTTTTCGACCTGTTCTTCCTTTTCAACTTCCTCAGGATCCCGATAGAAGTACAGATCAACCATGATGTCCTTCCCATCCAGAATGAACTTTGGCAATCCGCCGATCAATTCCCGACTTGTACGACCCTAAAATACACAGTGTACTGTTACAAAGAGAGATTAAAACACTAGAAACTACAGACAGTTTCTATGTCCTCTACAATAAATAGTTGCCTATCAGACAAACATTATCTCCATCTTATATACGCAAGTAGGAAGGTTCTGAGAACTTCCAAAAAGGATACTGATTCAAAACATAATCAACATAAGACAAGATTCCAAACAGTAAAAAATAGAAAATCCATCTCATGGTTAATGGTTGCATGAAAAAGGCAAATGATAATATGCCCAAGCCAAATAAAGTGCTTTTAATTTGGCAGCAACGACACGCCATTTCAGAAGGCAGACTTTACAGTGCTGGCCAATGTCGATGGTTGTCAGGTGATGAACGGACAGCAGGCAAATGCAGAAAAACCAACACGTAACATGACCTTCAAATTACCTGTCCTTCATTTCCCTGAGGTTTTGAAAGTGGGGGGGGGGTTCCGAAAAGTGGGGGGGCGAGTCCAAGGTATGTATAAAATCCCAAAATTGTTAGCGAAAAATTAGCATTTTTAGGTAAAAACACAAAAAATCGCTGTTTTTAAGCTTAAACTTAACTTATAAGTCCATAAATTAGCTAAAAATTGAGAAAAGTTTTGAAAATTTGACCTCAAAAACCTAATTTTTCAACACTTTTGGGCGACCCCCAAAAAAGTGAGGAGGGCTTGCCGAAAAGCGGGGGGCTGCCAAAAGTGGGGGGCTTTCGAAAAGTAGGGGGCCCACCCTCCCCCCACTAAAAAATGCCAGTTTCCCTTGCTATTAGGCAAAACAAATAGGCAGATAACTCCACGTATTAAGAAGTACGTACGTACCTGAATAATCAACACTTCCCGAGCCAGCATCCACCACATGAGACCCAGGGAGCGAGCTCCCTTATTGTTGCACGGGATCGCAATGTCGATCAGCTTCAGTGGACTGTCCGTGTTACAGAAGGCAATGACGGGGATGTTGACATAGGATCCCTCAGTCACAGCCTGATGATCAATCCTCGGATCAGTGACCACCAGAAGACGCGGCTCACGAAAGGCCGACTGAATCTGATTGGTGAATGTACCTGAGATGAGAGAGAATGAAACAAATTAGCAAAGACAAATGCTACAGTATTGCAGCAACAAAGCATGGTGCGTACATGCATACGTAAACGAACAGTCGGAGCTGGCAGCATTTTTGGCAGTTTCAAAATTCTAAAAAATGCCAGCAGGTACTGTATATTTACCAATTTTCGCATATCACTTGGCCAATTACTGCATCCTCAAAAACAAACCAGAGTGGCTGGCTTATTTTTAGGTAATTTTTATGAGATCTCCCCATCGACGGGGGCATATTTTTTGAAGAAATATGTGTAAATGTTCATGTGTTTGGTGTAAAAAAACTGTTAAAAATTTAGCAACTTTCGTGTGCTTAAAAGCAAAAATAACAAAAATTCCTAGAAAAACTGGGGCGGAGCAATTTTAGAAAATTTACGTATGGTAAGAATGGCTAAATTTTGCAATTTTCTGCGTTAAGGGGGGACCTTCCAATAGGCGAGGGAGGTCGTCCCTTCCCTTTGAAACCCCCCCCCCCTCCCAGTAAAAATAAGCCAGTGTCATGTCGTGTCTTACCAGGAGTAAATCGGCCTGCGATGGCTGTGGCTCCAGTGTGTGCCGCAAATTTCAGCACGGCTCGTTGTCCCTGCTGACGTGCAGAGATAACACAGACGTCGGCTGGATTTTCAATGGCAGCAATAGCCCGTGCAGCCAGGACAAGCTAAAACACAAATTAGTCAGAATCTCACTTTACGCAAAAGAGTGCATATACGAAGGAATACGATCGTTTGAATGCAAACCAAAATGTAGTTCGATTTGATTAGCAGACAATTTTGCCCATCCATCCCTCCAAGCCCCTCCAAGCATTTACAAGAACCAAAAATGCTCCTTCGTCGCATGTAAAATACATATGAGTACTCTCAGGCAGGTTGTACAAACACGGAAACTAGCCTGTAAAATGCATATTATACAAATTATATTATGGCATACGCCAATATGAGCCTCGTTGTAGGACAGGCTCATATGTTAAGCCGTTGCAACTTGTTTTCCTTAATTTACAACCTCAACGCCACTCATATGCATTTTACAGGCTAGTTTCCGTGTTTGTACAACCTGCCTGAGAGTACTCATATGTATTTTACATGCGACGAAGGAGCATTTTTGGTTCTTGTTTTCCATTCTTTTACATATGTATGCGCAAAAAAGAACCAACATAATATATTTCCGATCACCATGCGCAAGCAGATACTATTTGACCCAAAATCGCTTACGTCCCCACCCCACCCCACCACAGCACTCTACAGCCACTTTGAGCATGCAGTTCTATGACAAAAGTTGCTCAGCTCGCTTAGGGCTTTCATTTGGTACCAAATTTGACCACTTTTGAAAAATTTCATTTTTGACCGAAAATCGCCTAAGTCCCCACCCCACCCCACCACAGCACTCTACAGCCACTTTGAGCATGCAATTCTATGACAAAAGTTGCTCAGTTCACTTAGGGCTTTCATTTGGTACCAAATTTGACCACTTTTGAAAAAGTTTATTTTGGACCACCTGACCCCTCAGACGGTCAAGTGGAGCCAGCCCAGCAAAGTGGGTGCGTTGTACAACAAAACGGACACCGGAAATGAGCTGGGCGCACCAGAAAACCCCTATAGAGAAAGTTTTGAGAGGCCAAGTAGAGCCTAGTATGGACCTCCAGGAAACGGTTGCCGACATGACCCTCCAGACGGCAAAGTGGAACCAGCCCAGCAAGATGGGTGAGTCGGGCGGCAAAACGGACACCGGAAATGAGCTGGGCGCACCAGAAAACCCCTATAGAGAAAGTTTTGAGAGGCCAAGTAGAGCCTAGTATGGACCTCCAAGTAGCGGTTGCCGACATCACCCTCCAGACGGCAAAGTGGAACCAGCCCAGCAACCTGCGTCAGTCGGGCAGCAAAATTGATAGCGGTAGTCGATTCTCCGTCCGCAAAAACCTTTGTATGCAAGATTTGAGCCTTCCAGGTCGTAAAATAAGCGAAAAAACCAAGTTCAAAGTTGGACCCAAAATTCACCAACTTTGGCAGGCCAGTACCCAAAAATTACGCTCAGGGCCGGAAAATCATATAGCAATTGAACGACCCTGATATGTGTCCTATTCAGCCATATAGGCAGTATTGCCCCATATATAGCCCAGTCTGACTTATTACGGCGCCTTTGAAGCATACTTTTTGGCCATTTTAGCGTTTTGGCCGATTTTGGCCCCCCGCCAAAAATTTTTTCCGGCTCTGGGAGGCATAAAAACTAGCCTATCGGCTTATTTTTGTTGCGTACTCCAAGAATATATATGGTTTTCATAGGCAAAAATTTTTCTATCTGTTGTTATTAAAGCTACAAAACCCCCTTACCAGACGTCAAAGCGGGGAACCGGAAAAAAACATCACTCTCGTAAGCGATTTTTGGCATAACTTTTTAACGGAAAGTGGTACGGGGATGAAACTTCAGGAACATACCAAACTCGACACGTACAATTTTTTGCGCACATAATCTGCGCAGGAATCTGCGCAGCTTCTGCGCAGCCTTGTTTTACACGGTCATTCGACCATTTTCACTCATATCATAGGAGTCGCTACCGCGACCCCTATGATACAGTTGCAGGCACGGCTGTTTCCAATGTTACTCTCTTCACGTTTCTTTCTATCTTTGTCGACTTGCCAATGATATAGACATCTCTCCTAGCAAACCAGCAAACGAGTAATATACAACTGTAAATAAGCTGCAGATTAAAACGTATATGTATATACGTATACAAATAGACACCACCTGTGCTGTATTTAAATGAAAGCTTTAAATGTGCATACAATCCATTGATTTTTAAGTAAGTTTACCTTTTCCCATGTTCGACGCAAGTTGATCACGCTACTTCCTTCGGCCCTTCTCTTGTACACATACTGTTCCATTTGAAAATCGACATTGGCAGCGCCAACATGTGTCTGACAAGCCAAGAATTTAACCACATCTTCAGCTCTCAGTGCAAAAGCGTCAGTAGAACCGGACATTTTTCTACTCGTCTATTTCAGTGGATATACGTACAAGATAGGATAACTAAAACATTCATTTCGTATATCGCCATGAGGTGAAAAACCCCACACTCTCTTTGGGAAAAGGAACCAACCCGAACCCGCCTCCTGGGCCATCTGGCATTTTTTAGTGGGGGGGAGCTTTTCGGAGCCCCCCCCCCCACTTTTCGGCAAGCCCCCACCCACCCGCTTTTTGGGGGTCGCCCAATAGTGTCAAAAAAATTAAGTTTTCGAGGTCAAATTTTCAAAAATTTCTCATTTTCTCTTTGGCTCGCCCCGCAGTTCGAAGTCGAAGGTGGGAAAATTTAGTAGAGAAACACAGGAACCCCAGCAGGAGGTAAAAAATTGAAGATTTGTTGAAAATTAGCAATAAAACCGTATGTTCACTTCTTTTACCTCTACGACCTGCGTCCAAGTTTTAGTGGGCAAACTGCTGGGCAAATTTAAATTTGAATGCGCAAACTTTTGGTCGAGCGGGCAAATGCCCCAAATTTGAATGAGCAAACTTTTGGTCGAGCGGGCACATGCCCCCAATTCTGCATATTGCAATAACTTCAACCATTAGGCAACGGCGTTCGTGGCTTTTCTCCCCGAAATTTTGACGTAGCTTTTTCCCCGATAGACTATACTCCAGGTGAGAAATTTGCAGAAAATGAACTTCCGCCCATGGCAGGCAAATTTGGGGGGTTCAACTGCATAATTTCGGGGAGGGGAATTCCCCTACCTGGCCCATGCCTACGCCCACGGCCCCCACCATGTTTTCCCCCCGATTTGCCGGTAAAAAACATGGACAAATCCTGTTACTGCCAAAGCTGAGAGAGGCATACATTAACATAGGGTTGGGTCCTAGGGGGGGGCTTGTCCCCAAAAAATTTTGAGGGGGCTTGTACTTTGAACAAAAATTTTCAGGGGGGCTTGTACCTCAAGAATAAATTTGTAAAATTTTTCGAAAAATTAACGCTAATTTTATTAAAATTGGCAATGTTTTGTCAAAATTTGCAAAAAAATTTTGGAAAGAATTTCAAAATTTTGCCCGGTGTTCCCGAAAAATGGAACATTTTAGCTAAAAAATTCCGGCGAATTTGAAATTTTATATATATATATACTGTAAAAACAATTTTCCCCGGCTATTTTTGGCTACCCCTTGGCCATTTTTTCGTCACCCCTTGTCCTCGACGGCGATAGGGCTTGTACCTTGTTCGGCTTGGGGGGGGGGCAGGACCCCCCCAGACCTCTCCCCGCGTTAACCTATGGAGAGAGGTGGTATATATAAGAGAAGTTTGAATATACGATTCGATGGTTTTCATATCGATTCAAATCCAAGAGAAGAAAAAGTTGGAGGCTTGCTTCTCCATTCATGTTTTTCCCCACCCTGACTACGTATATACCTGTTCGATTTTGGGCACCGTATGTCTACCTTGAGAACATAGGTGTACCACCTGTTTGGATTGGGGGGGAGGAGTAAAAAGTACAAATCTGGCTTGGGGGGTCTCAAAAATCGGAAATTTTCAAAAAACTGTACCCATTTTTTTAGCTAAAAATGGCCCTTTTTGGACATAAAATCGACTATTTTCGACATAAATCTAATAAAAAAACCACTCGTATTGCGTTTTAAAACCTATTTTTAGCGTTTTTAACCGTTTCTAGACAATTTTTTCAGAAAATTTTTTAAAAATTGCAAAACTTGTTGCAAAAAATTTAGCATTTTTTAAAAATTGCAAAACTTTTTGCAAAAAATTTAGCATTTTTTCTCTTGTTTGCACCCCATTTTGGGGGGTGGGGTAGGGGGGAGTCTGAGCTCGGTTTGGGGGGGAGGGAGTAGTCAAGACAAGACAAGACAAGACAAGACAATTCGTTTACTTGAAAGAGAAAAATAAACAAGTTAGTACACAAATTTTATTAGTCGAGGTCGGGTATGGGGGGTGGGGGGTCTGGCCTCTCCGTGGGGGGGTTTCACAGGGGGTAAACTGCAGCTTGGTACACATATATATGCTTGAGAACAAGTTAGGGTAGGTGTAACGGAGCTTTGGGTTGGTGGAGGATCCCCATAACTTTTTTTGGGGACCTATCTGGAGACTCCCCCCAACCTTCCCCCAAAACGTTTTATTTTTATGCCAAAAATTGCCAGAAACCCCTAAATTTTCGATTTTGTTGCCATTTTTGGCCAAAAATCGGCAGGGGAAGGGTCGCGAAAGTTTATTCCTTTTGGTGAGGGTGAGGGGTCCCCTCATAGGTGTACTAGGCCACAGTTTGCCCCCCTGTGAGACCCCTCCCTCCCACGAGAAGGCAAAACCACCTTAACCCCATACCCGACCTCGACTACCCACCCCCAGCTTTACCCTAAAAATATGTACCCAATTTATGACCATTTTTCGCGCGACAACACCCCCCCCCCCCAACGGTGAAAAAAGGCTTGGGGGCCACCCGTAAAACTTTACACCTATGCTCATAAGTGCCAAAAGTTTTTTCTAATTTTTAAGCAAAATCTCGAAAATATTGGCGGTGAATCTGGCAAAGTCGGGTGAGTTGGGTTGATCTGAAATTTAGCAATTTTATTTGGGAGTGGGGACATCTCCCAAAATTTCGAGGGTGGGGGTGGGTGGGGTCATAGGTGTAACGTGGGAGCAGCCTCCCTAGCCTTTTTCAACCCTCCCCCAAAACTTTTGTGGGGGACGACCCCCCCCCCCCAACTGGGAAGGGGGGGGGGGGTAGTCGCGCCAAATTGGCCAAATTTTGGGTACTTTGCAAAAATTTTCAAGAAGTCCAAATTTTGTCTTAAAGTGTTTATTATTGCGAGAACTACACGTTTTTACCTGTATTATGGATTTTCTGACTCAATATTGACCTTATTTTGGAAATAGAAATATGTCGGCAAACAAGTTTGCGAGTTTAAAACTACTGTCTAATGATAAAATTACTCCATGGTTGAATGTTTTTTAAATTAGAAGCGGCTGAAAATGCGATTTTTGGCATAAAAGTAGAAAAATTTTTTGGGGGGAGGGTGGGGGGGTCCTCTGGGGAGGGGGCTGGGGGTCTCCAGAAGGGCGGGACCCCCCAGAAAAAGTTGGGGGAGCAAAACAAACCTCCCCCAAACCCAAACCCCAAACCTCCCCCAAAAAAATTTTTCAGTTTTTATGCCAAAAATCGAATTTTCAGCCATTGCTAATGCCAAAAAACAACCACCCATTCGCTAATTTTAACATTAGACAAGGCCATTAAACTCCCAAACTTGTTTGCCCCGGGTATTTTTTACAGGGGGGGGGGGCCCCCGAAATTGACCTCCCCCCCCCGAAAATGCCTTCCCCCCCGCCCGACTTCGCCCCCTCCCGGGTTTTTTGCTTCCCCCCCCCCCGAGATTTTTGGGAGCCCAAATTTTTGCCAAAAATGGCCAATTTTCAAAAATTTTCCGGCTTCGCCGGAGATTGTTACGTAAAAATGGGGTATTTTTAGCTTAAATCCTGGCATTTTTGAGAATGTTTTTGCGTTTTACCATGCAAAATACGCCAAAAAATACCATTTTTGGCTCATTTTTGCAAAAAATCCTTCCCCCCCCCCCCCCCCCCGAAAATTTCTTCCCCCCCCCCCGAGCCCGGGGGCCCCCCCCCGGAAGCCCCCCCCCGAAAAAAATCCCTAAAAAATACCCTGATTGCCAGCATGTTTCTAACTCCAAAATAGGGTCAATATTGAGTCAGAAAGTCCATAAAACTTTTGAAAACGTGTATATATATTTCACGCAATAATAAACACCTTTCGGCGAAAATTTGGACATTTTTGAAAAGTTTTGCAAAACTTACCCTAAAAATACCCGATTTTTGGCCAATTTTTCGCACCATCGGCGCGACTACCCCCCCCCCCATAGGTGTACCTGGGGGGGGGGGTGGGGGGAACCCCTCCCCCCAAATGGAAAAGTGCCGATGCCGACCCCACCCTCGAAATTTTGAGGCAGACCCCACCCCCAAATACCAAATCCCAGACCCCACCCCCCCACATTTGCCAGACCCCACCCACAAAATTTTGAAAATTTTGCCTCAAAATTAGTAAAAATTCGTAATTTTTTGGAACAATTCGAAATTTTTGCAAAAAATCCAAGTTTTTTCGAATAAATGAGCAAAAATGAAGAAATATTTTTGATTTTTAGTTGGAATGGAAAAACACTTTTTTTAGCAAATTTGCGAATTTTTTCTAAATTTTTGACCAAAAAATTTTTTAACCAACCCCCCAAAATTCGATTTTTTCGAACCCCACCCCACCTCAAAACGTGTAGTTCTCGCAATAATAAACACTTCCGGGCAAAATTTGGACTTCTTGAAAATTTTTGCAAAGTACCCAAAATTTGGCCAATTTGACGCGACTACCCCCCCCCCCCTTCCCAGTTGGGGGGGGGGGGTCGTGCCCCACAAAGTTTTTTGGGGAGGTTGAAAAAGGCGGGGAGGCTGCTCCCACGTTACACCTATGACCCCACCCACCCCCACCCTCGGAAATTTTGGGAGATGTTCCACTCCCAAATACAAGTACTAAATTTCAAATCAACCCAACTCACCCGACTTTGCCAGATTCACCGCCAATATTTTCGAGATTTTGCTTAAAAATTAGAAAAAACTTTTGGCACTTATGAGCATAGGTGTAAAGTTTTACGGGTGGCCCCCAGAGCCTTTTTTCACCGTTGGGGGGGGGGGGGGGGGTGTTGTCGCGCGAAAAATGGTCATAAATTGGGTACATATTTTTAGGGTAAAGCTGGGGGTGGGTAGTCGAGGTGGGGTATGGGGTTAAGGTGGTTTTGCCTTCTCGTGGGAGGAAGGGGTCTCACAGGGAGACAAACTGTGGCCTAGTACACCTATGAGGGGACCCCTCACCCTCACCAAAAGGAATAAACTTTCGCGACCCTTCCCCTGCCGATTTTTGGCCAAAAATGGCAACAAAATCGAAAATTTGGGGTTTCTGGCAATTTTTTGGCATAAAAATAAAACGTTTTGGGGGAAGGTTAGGGGGAGTCTCCAGATAGGTCCCCAAAAAAGTTATGAGGATCCTCCACCAACCCAAAGCTCCGTTACACCTACCCTAACTTGTTCTCAAGCATATATCTGTGTACCATGCTGCAGTTTCCCCCCTGTGAACCCCCCCCTCGGAGAGGCCAGACCCCCCACCCCCCATCCCCGACCTCGACTAATAAAATTTGTGTACTAACTTGTTTATTTTTCTCT
This sequence comes from Trissonchulus latispiculum, assembly GCA_030248195.1. Lineage (NCBI taxonomy): Eukaryota > Metazoa > Nematoda > Enoplea > Enoplida > Ironidae > Trissonchulus > Trissonchulus latispiculum. Next base: position 15,295 of record JASAND010025819.1, read on the forward strand.
TTCAAGTAAACGAATTGTCTTGTCTTGTCTTGTCTTGTCTTGACTACTCCCTCCCCCCAAACCGAGCTCAGACTCCCCCTACCCCACCCCCCAAAATGGGGTTCAAATAAGAAAAAAATGCTAAATTTTTTGCAAAAAGTTTTGCAATTTTTAAAAAATGCTAAATTTTTTGCAGCAAGTTTTGCAATTTTTAAAAAAATTTCTGAAAAAAATTGTCTAGAAACGGTTAAAAACGCTAAAAATAGGTTTTAAAACGCAGTACGAGTGGTTTTTATTAGATTTATGTCGAAAATAGTCGATTTTATGTCCAAAAAGGGCCATTTTTAGCTAAAAAAATGGGTACAGTTTTTTGAAAATTTCCGATTTTTGAGAACCCCCAAGCCAGATTTGTACTTTTTACTCCACTCCCC
>JASAND010025821.1:0-26341 GCA_030248195.1 Trissonchulus latispiculum
CGAAAAATCTGTAGCTAAATTTAGATTCTGGAAAGCCAGTTTCGATTCGGATTTCAAAAATTCACCTGGTATAAGGGAAGCCCAGCTGGGTGAAAAATTCATTAGCATATAAACTGACGTCATAGCCATGGAAAGAATCAGGGTCCGTTTGCAGCCAATTCTGTTCAGGGAGATAAGGCGGTGGAAAAAGGCAAGATATGACGGATCCGAAATAGACCACTCCCAAAGAAATCGCACCGATCTCATGGTTTACACTGGTTTGCAGGTTTTGAAGCCCTGAAACCAAAACCCTAGCTAGCTCATTCCTTTTGGGGTTCAGTCCAAAAAACCAGAAGAGTTGCTGATTATTGAAAAAATACTGAAAAAAAGATTTAATATCAGAATTCTTTTGGGAGAAATTTCGAAGAATATGCCAAAGTATTCATTAGCTAATTAGCATTGGTATTTTCAAGGGACTTCAGTAAACAAGTGAGGTTCAAGTGGAGTTAAGGGATTAATATTATTTCTACTGGTTTCGCCTAAAAATTCCCTACAGAACCTCCTGTAGCACAGTGGTTTCTTACTGCGCTACAAGTGGGAGGATCATGTCAAGTCTAGAGCTTAGAAAAATAAGCTCAAGCACCCTATTTCGTAAATCCCTCCTGGGCAATTTACCGAGATTGTCAAGGGGTGACCGCTTGTCTGGTGGAGCTACCACAGCATATCCATTACGGTGTACTGATAGCCTTGCACTGATACCCTTGTAGAACACCTCAGGTAATTGCTATGGCAATTATTCAGTGTCAGCACTCAGCATCCCCCTTCCCTCAAAAATGCGAACGTTCTTACCCCACTTTCTTACCCCGTTCGGCACCTACCTAACCGGAGCACCGACTGGGCTGAGGTGGCTGTAAAAATATTCCCAACGTCTGTTTAGTCGCCACAAATTTTAGGCCTCCAGTCCCTAGTCATATGCCAAAAGCTAAAATAGCATACTGACTAGGTGCTGGGGGCATAAATTTTGTGAGCCAAGTGCCTACCTTGGAAAGCGGAAATAAGAAAAGAAAAGCGACAAGAAATGGCGCAGAGATTTCGATTCAGTTTCGCCCTTTCCCGGTTGATTTTAAGCCTTTCATTTCTGGAAAGATTATCTTTGAGCTGATGCCGAGCCCACCGATTCAGATAATCTCCCCAGTCCAATTCTTCGTCCATAAATCCGGAATATTGAGATATCATTCGCTGGCGGAAGGCGGAATCTTTTTCGTTTTAGAATTGCGGCCAGACTTTCCCTTTGCTTTGACTGCAAAGAAAAATATCTCTTATAATTGCAGTTTTATTTTTTATTTATTTTATTTTCATTTCCTAAATTCTTGGATAGTGATTGACTAGGTGCCTAGGACTCAGATTTGTTGTTTTAATTTTGTTGTAGATTTAGCCAGAAATATTCTGTGGATATTTTTACAGACAAAGCAATTTTGGGATCAGCAAAACTTAATCTTTAGGTAATCAAAGAAATGAAATGAAGAAAAGAAACACCGAAAACTCGATGAATTTGTTGCTGTTGGATGGCAAATTTCAACTTATTATTTAAGGTCTATTTTTAATTGATTTAAAATAAAGTGAATCTACTTACAGCAAACTGAATATGTCTATGTTGGTGGTTGGGTTTTTTGGAATGGATGGGACAATCCGGATTTAGAAGGAAGCATTGCGGTTTCCAGACCGGATCGTTCGGAGAGGATTCCCGGAATTCCGGTTCAGCCGGACATGGTGACGGTGGTGGAGTCTAAAATAGAAAATGAAAAATTTGAATGCCAAAAAATTGACATGAACAAATTTTGATGAATTTTGGTGTCATAGAAAGTGCCATTTAATAACTAATCACGGCATCTCTTTCATATTTAACCTGAAATACTAGTGTGCTTTCAACAATGGTTCTTTCCAATTCAATGCTATTATACGAGTATCTTACATTTTGGAAGTGAATGGTTGATGAGGCTTGTACATCCGGCATAACACTAGTTTAAAATTAGTTATAATCTTTGGGTTTGCAAAATGACCGCAGCGCTAACAATGAAAGCTACCAGATTTAACGAACAGTGCCCGCATGTGCTGCATAAACTTCATTTATAGCTTAAAAACAGCTACTGCTTAAGCTTTGCCTAACATTCCTAAATGTGCTAAACCCACCGCTAGCACGGGCAATTTTTTCAGCAATCTAGCCAAAGCAATTGGCGGATTTTCCACGGCTAGACTGGAATTGCTGCTGCTACTGCTGCTGCTGCTATCGTCGTTGAAAAGCGACTTGGCTCGCTGAAGCCAAGCTCTGGCCTTTCTGATTGATCCACCTTTTTGAGAGATGCTGGATCCTCTTTGACTGCTATAAAACAAAAATGTAGTTTTTGAATTTCATTTATCAAGATAAGTGTATGAATGAATATGGCAAGCTTTGGTTTGCGTTTCTACGTTACAGCAGAAGATCGCAGGTTCGACTTTCGGCAAGCGTGAAATTTTCCCGAAGTCTTGGTGGGTGATGTGCAACTTTTCCTTTCATTAACAATAATTAATATTATATCTTGGATTTCCGTAACTGAGGTTCTAACAGTCCTCAGTTAATCCTACGTAAATTACCATTGAGGTCGAAGTCTTGGATACACATGATTGGGATCGCTGATGATTGACAGATTGTCGTAGGCGGTACAGTAGGCCGTCGAAGTATCGTCCGTTTTGGTATCACCCGCGGAACCGGCTGGGGAGTCTTCTCGTTCAGTCATTAAAATTCAAAGGATATAAAATAAAATCTAAAATGTTAAAGTTTAAAGTTTTACAGCAAAGTTTTGTTTTCTCGGATATGGATGTGGTAGATGGTCTTCATCGAACATCGGAAAAGTGGGATTCTTTCCCGAGGTCAGATAGCACCTGTCAACACAGTGCAATTTTCTAACAATTTTTCTACAGTTTCGAATTTCTATTTCCCACATTACAATTTTTGTTTTTGGCTTATCTGACTTCCTCAACTGAGTTCCCAGTCCCAGTGCAAGCTTGCTCACTACTTATGTGCTAAGTATTAGAGTTTCACGTTAACTCTGAAAGGATGAAATTAGTGTAGTAATCTAGTCTCGCTGTCGAATGACGTTGCTGAGTGGTAGAGCGTTTTACTCATGGTCCAAAAGCTTGGTGGTTCGATCCCCGCCCTGGTCACTTTTCTTCACGTCTTTCAATCCTGATTTGAAACTTTCACACATGTGTCCTGTATTTGAGTGTTATTGACGTTAGTCTTAAATGCGGCTGCTTGGAACGTTATTAGGACTAAGCGAAGCGGAGTTAAAAAATGACTTGCTGACTTGTTGCATTCAATCGAAGGATTATCGTTCAAATCTTCACACCTCCAGCTGCTGTTAGAGAGCACAGGTCACACTATTATCTATTATGTACTCTTGCTACTCTCTTATTATGGAACTTTTATTTCTTAAAGTCACTCTAAGTCCAAATTCCAAATGATTAGCAAAGCTAAGCAATCAAAACTTCAATTCTACTTATTCAGTGCAAAGTAAACAGCGGACAACATACGACTGACAGAAAATAACAACTTTTAAAGCAGCTTTGTTTTAATGATGCAGTAGCGCTCTGTGACATAAGCTTAAAGGAAATGCTACAAAGTGCACTACGACTCCCGAAAGTCGTCACAATTTAATTGATTTTACCTGCTTCTCAGCCTTAAATTTGTTGCATTTTTTCAAAACAACCAAAAAAACTTAAACAGATGTAAAAGATGAGAAGTTAGTAAGTTTTGGTGTTGCTCGAAATGTGTCCAAGAACACGGGGAAAGTAAATTGTTCCTTTTCCGATATAATCAGAGCGCACAATTTCCTTGTATATAAGAAGAAGAGTAAATCACTAAGTTTCCCTTTTTGTTTTCATTGCGTACCAGAATATGTTCTCTCGCTTGGTGAAATGAGAGGTCGACAAGATAGTTCCACCGTTTGGTGGAGTGGCAGCCAACAATCAATCAGATTGCAAAAACCTCCTCCTCATTTGGGGCAGAATATTACGGTAGTTTTAGCTCATTTCCAAACGGGTCCCGTCCTGTGGTGGAGTTACTGAAAGAGGTCACCGTTCAAGTTCTCGGGTGGAGGGATGGCCAAAAGCCAAAAAATTTCAACTAATGTGAGTCCGCTCTGCAAACGGGGTCCCCTTTCATGGCTTTGATGCCACGGGGACCGATTTTAATGTGATCCTTACCAAACGGTTAAACGATTGCTTATTCTGGTAGGATCATCATTGCTCAATGAAACTAAATAAAAAGCTTAGTGGCTTACTATTCTTCTTCAATATAACGAAATAATGCACCAGCAGCAAATGAGCAAAAATCTTCCTGTAGGATGAATTTTAAACATTTTCAAATTTTAAACCGATCCCTGGATGTGTATTTATGTTTTCTGTATCGGAGTTTGCAAATAATGTTATCACCAGTATCATGCCACTGTCGCGTGGAATGGTACAACAATTTGGGCCGAATTATCAGTGTTGATTCGGCTTGTTTGGTAAATTGTGCTTCAAGATTGCAAATTAAGGCATTGTTTTAACCTAATTTTGGGTGTAACAATGGTTTGATTTTCGCAATTTTGATGCCACAAGATTAATTAAGATTTTTTAAAGCTGACTATAAAGCTCATTACAACTTTAGGAAAGCAGCTATGATGCTTAGTTTTGCTATCTTTGCTGTTCTAACTACTGTTGGTAAGTTTGGGACAAACTTGAAGCTGGCAACGAAACTGAACCAAAAGTATTCATTTTGGTTTAGGCACGAATTATTATTGTAGGTAGGTAATCATTGTTGCGAATAATAGTTTAATTTTGTTGTGAAGCTTTAAAAAATTACGTTTACCGTTGTTACGGAACAATGTTTTAGTGAGTGCTTCAACAGAATATAGATAAATCAACTGTATATTCTTTGGTGAGTTTGATTTTTGATTCGTACACTCTTAAAAAGACTTTTATAGAAATTACAATAGTTTTTGTAGTTTTCCACAAAAGTAACTTTTGTGTCTTTACCGGCCTTTAAATAGTAAAAATTACTGGAGTTACTAGAATTACTAAAGAAATCGGTGGTTTTACAGAGTTATTAGACAATCCTGGAAGAAGAGATCTTGTACTTTTTACAAGACAAACCTGTAATTTTATAAGGCAAACCTGTAAGTTGTTGGCCGGCCAGCCCAAAGTAGATCAATCCGAGCGGCCGGCCGTCCGAGCCCAGGCCAATACATGATATCATTTCTAACACATAACGACCAAGAGTTTATAATACCAAGCGTAAGACACTCAGCTCTTCCTAATAGAATAAGCTTGCGAGATGCTCGAAGCATTAAGGCCGAAATCTCGGGGGGGGGTCTTCTCAGCATGTAAACATACCATGCTGACATTTTTCAAAAACGGGCGTTTTCGACAAATTAAATACTATAACTTGAGGTAGGAAAATCGTACAGCAATAATTTTTTTATGTCATTAGGGTTGCGTAGAACGAGATCTCTTTAACGAAATTATTTAGTTAGGTTTAGGTAATCTCTTACAAAACCGGCAATAAAGCATCCTTACCACGAAAATTCTGAGAATTTCATAATTTCTTAGAAATGCCTTACGTTGTTGCTGAATTTATGAGGGATTGCCTAAACTGAACTATATAATTTTTATATCGCTAAAAAGATCTCGTTCTACGTAACATAAAGATATAAAAAATATTGCTGTACGATTTTCCTAGCTCAAGTTATAGTATTTAATTTGTAAAAATGTAAGCGTTGTATGCTTACACGCTGAGAAGCCCCCCGAGATTTCGGCCTTAATGTTTCGAGCATCTTGCAGGCTTATTCTATTGGGAAGAGCTGTTTGTCTTACTCTTGGTATTATAAACTCTTGCCAGGACTAACTGTATCCATCATTTAGTGCAAAACGTTTGTAACATGCATCAAAGATAGGACAAAACTCTGACCGGCCGGCCTGTATTGAGCCTGTATTAACATCGTACATGCAGGCCACAATACCGTCCCGGAACAACAACAGCCCAGAGAAAGCTCAGTTAAGGAATGTCATTTGTAAAGTTACTGAATATTCCACAACCCGTTGCGAATCCACAAAAACGTAGGAGTTTTTCTGATATTTCAAAGATGTACCTTGAATTTTCAGGCAGCGCCGCCGTTTGCCGACTGCGAGATGGTGTATGCGTTTGCGACAGTACTCACTGCGACACCATACCTTCCTATGAAGGATACAACCTGACAGAGGGTGTGCTGTATACCAGCTCAAAATCCGGAGATAGATTCCAGTTAACACAATTACCCGAACGAAGCATTCATCCGGAAACCAGTCAATTCGGTAAATTAGGATTTGGTTATCTGAAATTTAGATCTTTCAGTGGTCAATTCAAATCCTTGTTCAATTAATTTTTACAGCCACCTCAGCCCAGCCGGTTAAGGGTATAGCCAGCTTAGAACGTATGCTTTTTTGAGGGAAGGGGTATGCTGACACTGAATAATTGCCCTAGCAATTACCCGAGGTCATTTACTAATAATGTTGTCTTTCTCTTTTGTACAAGGCAATCAGGTCCTCCATTACGCCCACTGTAATGGACTTTCTGTGGCAGGTCCACCTGACGTGCGGCCACCTCTTGACAATCTCGGTAAATTGCCCAACAGGGATGTGACAGGGGTGCTAGAGCTTATTTTTCGCAAGCTCTAGGCTTGACATAATCTTGCACTTATAGCTCAGTAAGAAACCACTGCACTATCAGAGGTTCGATCAATTAATCCATAGTCATAACTACTTCATTTAATGATGTAATTAAGATGTAAGCTGGTCCAACTTTTCAATTGTTCTTGTTGACAAGGTATAACTTCAAGGTAATTTGTGAACGGTTGGAAGGATTAATTTTCGGCTTGGATTATATGCAAATTGCTTATTTCAAATAATTAATTTTATTATTTCTGTGGCAAGCTCCCTTTTATTTGTGGTTGGTTTATTTGTTTTAGTCACACTGCTAATTAATCCCCAGATAACCTACCAGGAAATAAAAGGATTTGGAGGCGCATTCACGGACGCTGCAGGGATTAATCTGGCCTCGCTTCCCTCAAAAGCTCAGGACTACTTGGTTAATTCCTACTATGCAAAAAATGAAAGCGGTAATTTCAGCTGTTTAGTAGTAATTTTAGCACGTAGGGGACTAATATTCTTGGGTACCCCACATTTTATAAATATCATTTAATCAATGTCGTATCATTTAATTGCAAACAGTTTGATATTACTGCTTTATCGCAAGGAACTAGAGATGAGCATTTCCGCCCGTCGGCCCGGCCCGGCACGACCCGGCCCGCGGGCCGGGCCGGACCGACCTCCATTGGTTAGCGGGCCGAAACGGGCCGGATCAACTCTAGAAAATGTTGTAAAATCACTAAAATTAGCTACACATTTACTGATTCTGGTCATTTTATGGCTGGCAAAATTGAACATTTCTTAGCATAATTTAGCCTCTCCATCTTGCATTGAAGCATTTGAAATAATATTGTTAAGAAAATTTTGGAATGTTTGTTTTGGCGGGCCGGGTCGGACCAAATTTTGGAACGGGCCGGGCCCTGCCCAAAAATTTTGCCAGCTGGCCGGACCGGGCCGTGCCGGGCCGAGCAAAATTTCGGCCCGTGCTCATTTCTACAAACGTCATGCTTGCATTTTTAGCGTGCCTGATTTGGCGCAATTTATTTTTACTAATAACGTATTCCTAGTTTTTGATATACCATTCATGATGTGAAGCATGAAACAATGCGATGCCACTAATTTTAGGTATTGGTTACACGTTTGGACGAATCCCAATGGCAAGTTGTGACTTTTCCACCCGAGAATACTCCTATGATGATGTTGAGGGAGACTTCAGCCTAAATCATTTCGCGCTGGCAGAGGAAGATACTAAGTACAAGGTTAGGTTTGATAAAAACTGGAGTCTTAAGCGGTAATTGGAACCATGGTAGTAGTTGAATTACTATCAAGACAGACTTGAACTACGTATATGATAGCATTCTATGCATATATTAATATAGGGTCGGATCCCAGAGGGGCTTGTCCCAAGAAACCATGTACTATGTACCATAAGCATAAATTAACGTTAACAGCAATAGAAATTCACAAGTTTAATGAATTTGCCGAAAAATATCAATTTTAAAAAATTCCAAACTCAGATTTTTTGGCTTTTAATAGAAGTTAAGTAAATGCATCTGCTCTGCAACATGCTCTGCAACAGTGGATATTTTACGATTCTTGGAAGAAATAATCGCTTTTAGTTTTAGATTCCTATGATTCAAAAAGCATTGACACAGAATCAGAATATTCGACTTTTCGGAAGTCCCTGGTCACCTCCAGCCTGGATGAAAACCTCCAAAACCATGCACGGAAATGGTACTCTGATAGGACTGCCGGGCAACAAGTACTACAAAACCTGGGCCAACTATTTTGTAAAGTAAGCAGTAGAGATAAAACAGGTACTGCTAGAAAGGCAAGCATAGGAAATATTGATAATCCTGATATGAAGGTTAGCTGATAATTCTGTGGTCTAGTGATAGCGCGTTTGACTGCACGGCAGAAGGTTTGATGGATTTCAGAAGTGTTAGTTATTTCTTCAGTCACCAACGATGTTTAACTTCAAAGTTTTTCATGCCTCTCTTCTGAGTTTTGCACCGATGGCAGGCGCCGTATAACTAAAGTCTGACCAAAAAATGTAGAAAGCGAAATTGTTTGCTTTATATCTCGTAAACGCTTCAAGATAACTGCCATAAATTATATATTTTCTGAACCGGAATGATGATATCTTTTCTTCTCGTGAAAAAATTTTTGAAATTTCCCGTGCGATTTCAAAGGGTGCCGCTTTTATATGTCCAGAAGGATTGGTAAATGCTACACCCACGATTTTTTCAGGAAAATTTTCCCCTTGCCCGAATGTCCTACACACCAAATTTCAGCTTTGTTGGTTGAAAATTGCGTGAGTTATTCCATTTTTAGATTTTCAAAATCCTTTGATCTTGCCGCTTTTTCGACTTTGACTGGTTGTTACTCGCCACTCACTCAACGAAAAAAATTTTTTGATTGGATTTTCAGGACCGCCTGGGTGTCCGCTTTCATCTGATATACGTGGTATTTCAAAATTTAAAAGTAGATTTTTTCGAAAAATACCACTTTTTGACCCAAAATTCCGGCAAAGCGAATCCAGCAAAAGTGAATAAAAATAACATAATCGTAAAGTTCATTATGAGCTGAATCCAACGATATAAAGTTTTCGTGGCTACGACTTATATTGCGCCAGCAATGAATTTTTAAACATTTTCCTTATTTCAGCTGGTTTTTGCTAGTTTACGCTAGTTCAGGTAAATCTAGGCGGCAACATCAAAGGAAGCCAAAAACCAGCTTGAAGTAAGGGAAATGTTTAAAAATTCATTGCTGGCGCAATATAAGTCGTAGCCACGAAAACTTTATATCGTTGGATTCAGCTCATAATGAACTTTATGATTATGTTATTTTTATTCACTTTTGGTGGATTCGCTTTGCCGGAATTTTGGGTCAAAAAGTGGTATTTTTCGAAAAAATCGACTTTCAAATTTTGAAATACCACGTATATCAGATGAAAGCGGACACCCAGGCGGTCCTAAAAATCCAATCAAAAATTTTTTTTCGTTGAGCGAGTGGCGAGTAACAACCAGTCAAAGTCGAAAAAGCGGCAAAGATCAAAGGATTTTGAAAATTTAAAAAATGGAATAACTCACGCAATTTTCAACCAACAAAGCTGAAATTTGGTGTGTAGGACATTCGGGCAAGGGGAAAATTTTCCTGAAAAAATCGTGGTTGTAGCATTTACCAATCCTTCTGGACATATAAAAGCGGCACCCTTTGAAATCGCACGGGAAATTTCAAAAAAATTTTTTCACGAGAAGAAAGATCTCATCATTCCGGTTCAGAAAATATATAATTTATGGCAGTTATCTTGAAGCGTTTACGAGATATAAAGCAAACAATTTCGCTTTCTACATTTTTTGGTCAGACTTTAGTGATGTTTCAGTCACTGAAACTGAAACTGAAACCAGGCTTCAGTTTGTACAGGTTTCAGTTTCAGTCACTGAAACTGAAACTGAAACTGAAACTATTTTGAGAAGAGATCTGAAACTGAAGCTGAAACTGAAACATTTTTAGGCAGCCGACTGAAACTGAAACTGAAACTATATTGGGTAAAAGACTAAAACTGGGACTGAAACTAGTTTCTGTCTTTCCTTAAATCTTGAAATTTTTAAGGTTTTGAGCTTCGATTCTGTTAACATTGCTGTAAGAGAGGCTGAATAAACATTAAATTGTGCTTTACATTAACTCAGAGAGCTGGAAACCGTTGTTTTTAAAGCGAACTGAAACTGAAACTGAAACTCCGATTGAAGCTAAAACTGAAACTGAAATTATTTAACTTTGCCGACTGAAACTTAAACTGAAACTGAAACTAGGTGGTCCGCCGACTGAAACTGAAATTATTTGAAACCACCGACTGAAACTGAAACTAAAACTGAAACTAAAATTGGCTACTGAAACAACACTACGTATAACTTTTTCATTGCGCATCTGCTCACTAATCTTTGCTCTCTCAGCGCTGAGCTGAAGCCACTCCTGACTGCGAGGGTGCCAGGAGTCTGTTTCCCCTTACATTTCCAAGGACAAATTGGCAGGTGCCTAACCAATTCGAAAATAAAAGGGCAAGGCTTATATTGTCAAGAAGCGTCCAGTAAAAGAAATAATCTCCAACGGGACCAGATGCTCACGTGGGAAACATCATCAGTCATGCGAATCACGCGGGTCCTACAACAAAATAGCAATCCCTCAACCTACAGTCGGTTTGATATAAGGTGATATATGAACAACCTGTTGGACTTACGACAAGTCTGCCGCATTAGTCTACTCCAAACCATAGCTTGGCATGACTGCTCATAAGCAATGGAGAAACAAATACTCGTAGTGCAGCTCCGTTACAAAATACATTAAACCAAGAGTCCATAATTTATTCTCTTATATTATAGAAGAAGAGTAAGCCATGTAGAGGGCTTCTCTTCTTGGCATTGCGTAACGGTGCTCCGACCACAATACGCGAATGTTCCCCATTTGGTGGGGGGGGTCGACAAGCATACCCCCTCCCCGTTTGGTGGGGGGGGGGGGTAGGCAAAAGGGGTCCCCGTTTGGTGGGGAGGTATGCAAAAGGGGTCCCCGTTTGGTGGGGGGTATGCGAAAGGGGTCCCCATTTGGTGGGGGGGGGTAGGCAGAATGGGGTCCCCGTTTGGTGGGGGGTCGCCAAGTCAGGCTAAGATTGGATGAATCTGATTGGCTGTTGGCGACCCCCCCCCCCAAACTGGGACCTCTTTTGTCTACCCCTCGCCCCCACCAAACGGGGAGGAAGTCTCTGCAATCTGATTGGCTGTTGGCTAGCCCCCCCCCCCACTAACCGGGGACCTCTTTTCTGCTACCCCCCACCAAAAGGAGGGGGGTATGCTTTGTCGAAGAGAACTAACCCCCACACCAAACGGGGGAACATTCGTGTATTGTGGGCGGAGCACCGTTACGCAATGCCAAGAAGAGGAGACCTCTAGTGGTTTACTCTTCTTCTTATATATAGTGCAATTATGCACTCTTGGTTAAACTGATATGGCACCTAGGGTAGAGTTAAACATAAATTTTTAAACATAAACAAAATAGAGTAGAGTTAAAATACGTTAAACATGATTTTGCCATAGTGTAGAGTTAAACATTTCAGTTTCAACACTGCACATGTACAAATGCAACAATTATACCATTTTAGGTCACTATTTTAGGTTCATCCAAGCCTATTCTCAGCACAACATCTCCATCTGGGGTCTGACCCCTCAAAATGAGCCTGGAACCGGATTCGTCTACAACTACTCCTTTCAGACCTGTGGTTTCACGGCAGAGATGGAACGGGATTTTCTGGTATCCGATTTGGGACCAGCTTTGAAGAGTGCCAATTTCGCCAATGTTTCAATAATGATTCTTGACGATCAACGACCAAAAATACCATTTTGGGCTGATACAGTGGGTTTTCCTCAAACATTTGGATTGTATTTTAATTTGTTTGTACACTGATTTCATTTGTATTGCATTGTGTAGTATTGATTGTATGTATTAAATGCAACCACACACTTGGTTAACCTTTATATTCTTACGGTAGCGATTGCAATCTTACGGGATTCTATCGTATTTCGCTTCACGAATTATTCACAAATGCTAGAATTAGTACATCACCGTGTTCAGGGTTTATTTGATTGCTAAATTTGCAAATAAATTCAATTTTCCCATTTCTATTTCCTTTGATTTTAGATTTTTGGTAATCTATCGTCCAGTCCGCTTGTCGCCGGAATTGGTGTTCACTGGTACATGGATTTCTTCACTCCACCGCAGGCGTTGGACTATGCAGTTGAAAAATATCCAAATAAATTTATTCTAATAACTGAAGCGTGTACTGGGGCTGGCACGGATCCAATTTGGGAGAAGCGAGGTCCAATGTTGGGTTTCTGGGACAGGGCAGAGCATTATGCGCATGATATTATTCAGGTGATATTTGGAGCCAAATTTACTTCTACCAAGAGTTTATAAAGGAAGAGTGAGAAACTCGGCTCTTCCTAGTGCTTTAAGCTTGCAAGATGCTCGGCACATTAAGGCCGAAATTTCGGGGGGGGGGTACCACTTACCGTTGTTAACCATATGTTTATATGTTGAACTAAAACGCATCTGATTGGCTAATCGCCCACCTTATGTCAAATTTACGTGTATAAGTGGACCCACCCCGAGATCTCGGGGGGTCCCAATTACGCGTACAAGTTTGTAAAAGCGTTAAGCTCTTCGCTGATTGGATGAATTTTAGCTACCGTATGCCGTTAGAAATCAGCCAATCAGCGAAGGGCTTAACGCTTTTACAAACTTGTACGTGTAATTGGGACCCTCCCGAGATCTCGGCCTTAATGAGCCGAGCATCTTGCAAGCTTAAAGCACTAGGAAGAGCCGAGTTTCTCACTCTTCCTTTATAAACTCTTGCTTCAACGTCTACCTTTCGTAGTGCTGCTTTGCTGCTGCTTTGAGTTAAGGTTGTTTCGTGACTGCAGGATACGCGTTTCACTATAATCTTATTGTGATCGTCTCAAAAAAATTTTGTGTCTAAGGGCACTCGGACTTTGTACATTAGACAACCTTGAACAGTCTGTGTCTCAGTGTAAAATTCAAACGTCAGGTCCTTATGAGCTGCTTAACATGGGCTGGTGCCTGTGTTGTAAACATACCATAACGAAAGGACTGGAATAATGAATTGCAGAATAACTAAACCAATGATTAAAACACACTTCCACAGTAAAACGCATTAATGCCAAATTCCCCAAGTTTCCTAACGTTTTTGGATCACCACAGCCTTGGCACATTGCAAATCTGTGTCGCATTTACTTCACAATCAATTTTCTATGAGACCATACAGCATAGTCCATGTAACTTTCATTTACAAACAATGTTCTCTTTTATAGAATTTAAATCACTGGGCAGCAGGGTTTGTGGATTGGAATCTGGCATTGGATTTGGAGGGTGGTCCAAACTGGGTGCAAAATTTCGTAGATTCACCGATTTTAGTAAATGCTTCTGCAGGCGAATTTTATAAGCAGCCAATGTATTATGCAATGGGGCATCTTAGGTATAAGCATGATTTAATTTCAAATTGCGTAACTGCAACTTTGACAGTGTTATGTTTAACCTTCATTATTATTTGAGAGTTAAAATTACAGGTATCCAAAAATTTTTGTGATTATTCATTCATTTTTCGTTCATGCCTTGGAGACACAATGGTGTTTGTCCGTAAATGTTGTGCCCATGGAATCAATCATTCTCTCTAATTGTCTGTTTGTCAGTTGCGGGGCTTCTTCGTTAGCTGACTCAAACTCCACCCAATCTGAGACTTATCTGTTAAGTACCTATCCTATGCTCCCTTTCACCTTCATCTGTTTTTCCGTTTTCCCGTCCGAGAATTTGGAGCTGAGCATTTTAATAAATATTCGTTTTACAATGTCTACTGGCCCCTATCGTTTTAAAGCTAAAGTAAATTCGTTTCAATATTTTTAGCAAATTTCTACTTCCTGGTAGCAGACGAATCAGTAGCAGTTCTGATTCGAATTTGGAACAGGTGGCAGTGATAAGAGAAGACGGTAGCAAAGCTGTTGTCATACTCAACAGGTGCGTCATTTACATCAAGATTTTATTTCTCTATGATTAACAGGTGCGTCAGTAAAATGAGCAGCTCAGAAAGCGGATGTGTTTCAAAAGTACTTGTGCTGAAGTGGAAACGTTTGTAAATGCCAAACAAATAGAGAAGATACTTAAGATACTAAAAATCAAATTCGAAAACGTGATTTTCAAAGTTTCGCGAAGCGTAATCGGCTGACAAAATGGAAATGCACCAGATTTTGGTAACAAACCTGAAACTATTTTTTATTAAAAGAAGTTAAATATTTGAATGGAGCTCTAGCCACAAATGAGGTTCGAATTTATAACAATATTTAAATTTTTGCCGCTTTTGGAACAAAATCGAATTTGCATGTGCTAGGAATGATATATGCATTGTAAGTCATGTCTTTGATGTGTGAAGATTTAAGTCAGTTGCAAACAATACAACACTTTAACAGCAATTGACAAATGGCGTATGCAAATTAGTCACATCTAATAGGTCATAAAATGTAAATAAGCATACTACTTCCAAATTCCAAAACATTCAAGTGTGCCGGACCCTCATATATATGGCCAGATTTTAGTCATGCCTGACCTATAAAGTCGCAGACGGTGTCTAAACTTCTCTACCAGCACTTATCTGTGCAGAAAAAAATGTAAACACTGCCGTTGCTTTCTAGAAGAATCCCTGCAATGTGTCAATAGATCACCTGTATTAGTATGTTATCCAAACAAACATCTATTGTCTTCATGTACCATATCTTCTGTAAGTTGTGTTAGTTTCCTGAGTGGAGGTGTCTCTGCATTAATGCTGTCAGCTTGATCCACAGTCAAATTGATCAATAAACATTCATAATACAATTAAATTACCCATCAACCGTATCAATGGCTCAACGGTATCGACTGATGAAGAAACGTCATAAAATGGTTAGGTCGTCCTGATTCCTGAGCCATTTTTAAAAGTCGTCTTCCCCTTCGTCGTGGTCGTCCGGTGCAATTTGCTTGGCTTCGTTTGGGAAAAACACAAAACCGATGTATTATGTGTTACTTTACGATAAAGTAACTCAACACAACTTTACTTTTCTTCCAACCGTAATACCAGTTTACAACAGCACGGCACAGTTGACAACTTCGTACACCATTACACGGTTGGCTCAGCTGTGTAGGCAAGATTAATGGAAAACGTGCGGACAGGTTTTATTAGTGGGCATACTGATTTTCCAATGGTGGTAGACAAGCACCACAGGTCAGGTTTGTACTATCATAAAAATCATTCCAACAATCAGTACGAATGTGTCGTATTACTAAGTCGACAGAGTTGTCAGTCACATCCTTTGAAGCACAGAGGATGGTGTGGTGATGCTACTGTAGTTTCGTTATTCGTTCTTGAAGGTCGTGCCATGCTAGTGCGTGGATTGCTGTATAAGACAGGTGACTTACTGGTACTTGCAAAGCATGGTCTTTAATGTGTATATCAATTGTTGAAGACTCGCTCACAACATCACAACTGACAATTTACTTGTGTTGTCGCGATTATCTTTATTAGTTTGATGCCCACTATTATGTTTTCTTTGTTCACAACGTCCTCCTCTTTCACCTGATTAGATTCAGCTAACTTACTTGTGGGTTACGTTACTGACTTCTAAACAACAAAAATAACTGTATATATTAAGCAAATTAAACAAAGTGTAAGGTAGTTGGGAGATTTTGGCTTTTGTGGAACTTACTTAAAAATGAAATTAGGCTTGCTTAACCGCAAATAATTCTAAAATCTAAGAATTTTACTATTAATCACTTGTTATCAGCACCGCTAGTAGAGCGAAGAAATATAAATCTTTAAATTTGCAAAAGTACAAGGATTTCTATGTGGAAACACTGTTGAAGTATAGAAAGGATTTGAAGCATTTGGCTGAAAACGTATATGCCTTTTTTCAATAGCGGCTATAGCTGTCTGCAGCAGTGAACCTATTAGTTATAGGAAGGTCTGACTTGAAAATGGAGAAACAAGACGGATTTATCTTTGCCTCTGTAGAAATTGATTCAGACGTTTAAATATCCTTTGACAGCTTAAAATTTTTGCGTGAGAACATCTGGCAATGGAAATGAAGGTTATGCTTAAGACACTGATAACGGTGACCAAACCTTTGATTTGTCGCAAAAATTCTATCTACTGCTTTCGATGACACGAGATAAGATTGCAATAGTAATCGAGTTACCAATCGATTGGATTAGTAGAAAACATTTCGTTTTCGAACAGATAAGGCATTATTCTTCGACAAGTGTTCAAATGCCTAAACTTCGCCCCGACTTTATTTTGAAGTTCTTCTGCAGTTTATTTTGACTAGCAAGTATCGTTGGTGCATAACGGAAATAGAAGGAAATAGACAAATGGAACTACAGGATTGCGTCATTTACAGCATGAAAGAATTTAAGTTGCGTCATTGCGTTCAAAGCATACCCTCCCATACAAAATAGGTTCACCGTTGCAGACAGCCATGGTATCTAATTGAAAGCTCTTCAGCTGGATGTTTCAAATGGTGTATTCTTGTTTGGCCCAAATGTCTGTTACTTAAACAGCTAAACTCCGCCCACTTTATAATGAGGAAATGCCTTACGGTGGTTTTATTACTTGAAACGAAAGTAATGATTAGCAGGGACTGCATAAAATTTGTTGTTTCAATGCAGTAAAATTGTTTTTTAATTTAAATTAATTGAATCAAACAGATCCTCTTCATATAGTCTTTATTTTCCTTGCCAATATGCGTTTACTAGAATAAAAATGTAATTCGGAGAATAAACCGATGTTAACAAAATTTCACATTCAAGTTTACAAAGCATAATTTAAAATTTAAACTATTTCCAAATTTTCTTCAACTTTCATATAATATATATTTTTAAGCAAATACATCCCCTTCAATGTTTAACAATGTTATCTAATGTATAAGAATATAATTGTATGTAATAACACGCGCATTGTGTACGTTCTTTTGCATTTGATATGGTAGAGTATTGTATAGAACCATTCATAATTATTGGGCCAGTTTAACTGGGTCAAGTCATACCAACCCCTTAAATCCTTTCTATGTTTTTAACAGTATTTCCACATAGAAATTCGTTTTCTTATGTAAATTTAAAGATTTCATTTCATAGAAATCCTTTTTCTTATGTGAATTTAAAGATTTATATCATTCACCCTACTGTCAATGCTGTTAAAAAGTGATTAATTGAGAAATCCTTATAATTCAAATCTATCTACGGTTAGGCAAGCAGAATTTCATGGTAATCGTTATTTGATCGATATCGCTTCATTTTTCAATTCAATAGGGTCACAGTTAGCACTTACTTCATTAGAAATGTTACTCGTACTCTTATAGGCCATGCTTATTTGAATTTATTTTGCAACAACGATAATGATGACACAGCTAGGCTTACTATTTATCCATCAAATCCATCTTGAAAGTAAGATCCATCAAAACTAGTAGGAATAGCCCTGACAGCTACATCTAGCCGAACTACTTCCTTATTGGCTTCATTACCGTTATCTAGACAAAACCAAACAACTATAAACGGTCAGCAGTTGATTTCAAACCTTTATTTTTATTTGGAATAGTAAGCCAGATGTTGATATAATTTTACCTTTCGTAATGACGAACTTTGCAATTGAAATCGCATCGAGCTTGTTCAAGCCCTTTTTAGAATACCTCTTACTGGAAATCCTATGTTACATCTTGAAACTGAAGTGCTCATTCGTTGCCCAAGATCAATATCTATTACAAACTTATATGACCAAAATATTGGTATCAGACCGCCTCCGTTTCAGCATATTCTATGCAATAAATTATTTGGATTAGTACTGGTATTGTTTAAAAAGTTGTTTAGCAATACACTGCGAATACTCAGCTTATTAGTATTTATTTTTCACTAATTTTAACTGCAACTTATATTTTATTCTTCAGTATATATGCAGCTGTACTTTATGTAATGATTCCATAATAGCACTGCACATCTGTCGCTACTACCAGTGAAAAATATACAACATCTAAATATGCAACAATTTGAAAGTTTAGTAAGATTTCTGAATGGTTCTCATGTGACGTAGCTATTAAGAGAAGTTAAGTTTATCTTTTCGGATTTATAATAAAAGTCAAAATCTAAGGTACAGCTGTTAAGTTCGAGTTCTTTCTCCTTATAACGTCTGGCTTTCAGAAACTAATGGTTTGTCTGCTACAACTTTAGACTTTGTATTCTTGAATTAATGTTGGAGCTTAAATCTTAGATTGTGTTAGTTGAGTGAGTAAAATCGTTGCAAGCAGTCGTGCCTTGAACCCTCGTAACGTTCAGTTACACTCAACAGTAATCATTAAACCAGGTAAGGTTACCTGGTTACCATCAACGTCCTCTTTGCTTCAACATAGTCGACTCAGTAATACAAAAAATTCATACAGGTTATTGGAATTACTGTAACAATCAAACGTGCCTTGTCTGTCAATCGAGTACAAAGTTCCCTACACTGCCGTACTATTATAAACTACTATTACAATTGCAAGAGAAGTAAAACTAAAATATCAGTGTTTATGACATCCCAATCATAACAGTTTGCCTCTTACTATGGCATTACTAGCATATAATACACTGATTTTGTGATTATTCCCAACAATGCCAACTAACTTGCACCTGAAGACTACGACGAAGTCGAATGTTTACAAATGGCTCAGGAATCAGAACTACCTATTTATCCATTTAGGAAGATTATTTATCAGTCGATATCATTGAGTAATTGATATTCAATATGACTTTGGACCAAGCTGTCACTTTGGTATTAAATGAGTATCAATACGCTTCCGGTTTGGCAGATATTGTATCCGCAGACAATGAGTGTTGGTATATGTGGCTACGCTTAAGACATATACGGACTAATTTGCGTGCGTAATAATTATCTATTCCAATTGCTGTGAAAGGGTAAGATTTTTCTAGAACTTTCACACATTCAAGACATCAGTACAATGCATATGCATCAATGCATACAAATTCGATTGCTGTGTCAAAAACGGCGAAAAGTTAACTACTTATTTAACCCATGTCGAGTTCAATGTTTGATGCTGATGCTGATGCTGAGCGTAATGATAACTTCAATATTGCTTTGTGCTACTTAGTGATTTTAGAAATTATGCAGTAACAAATCTGAATGTCACCGATGTGTCTACAAAGCAGCAGTACTACGTGTCACTGAAGCCTCATTCTATTTCAACTTTACTGTGGAAATAACAGACTTACTGTAATATTATTGTAGTATGCGTATAAAATACAAGCAATTATTCCCGAATCCTTTTAAAAGGATACGCTACACTATGCGCTTTTAGCTGACACGCTTTAAA
This sequence comes from Trissonchulus latispiculum, assembly GCA_030248195.1. Classification (NCBI taxonomy): domain Eukaryota; kingdom Metazoa; phylum Nematoda; class Enoplea; order Enoplida; family Ironidae; genus Trissonchulus; species Trissonchulus latispiculum. Next base: position 19,629 of record JASAND010025821.1, read on the forward strand.
CAAGCAAGAGCTTTGTGCAAAATGAGCCTGACTAGACCATGTTTACGGTAAATATAAGCCTGCTGGGAGTATACACATTGTTAGAGAAAGTGTGTTTCTGCAGAACTTTGTCGTCATTAAAGCCTTCCAGTATGATTGAGAAATTATGTCAATCAAACCGAACACCCTAAAAATCACAAAGGGAGAGGACGATCGTATATTTGCCGTGCAGCTTAGCATTGGAGTAGCTTAGTTTAGTTTTTGAGCTGTTCTGTAAAGTTGGCCTTGACGGTTTAAAAGTCTGTGTGATCAGAGCTATCCCACAGACAGTTATAAAATTTCTTTTATAAGCCGTAAACATACAGTACTGCATACTGTTCATACATGGGCAATGAACTTGGCTCTAGCCTGCACAGCCTTCGAGCTCACTGCGCGGGGGGTCAAATTTTTAATTTTTCACGATATGTGTCAACTGTAGTTTTTACAAATCTCTGTTTTACTCACGCATCTTTCAAGCCCCTTTGTCGGAAAGATTTGCTAACTTTTACGCAATCCTCTAAGATTTTGATGAATCTCGCAAAAAATGCTAAAATTTTTATTCTCTGGTTTTACTTAAATAGCAAGGGAATTTTATGAACGTAGTTATAATTCACTCCGTTTTTAATATTTAATTAGCATTATTAACCAAGTTATAATTAGTTTTCAAAAGTCGAAGCTATGACAAGTAATTTTTACTATATAAAAAGCCGTTGATGTAGCCTTCTGATTTCGTCTGATACAACCCTCAAAGCGGTGGGAAAATCCTTCGTGGAAACACTTAAATGTTTGGCTCCGGCATAGAATTGGAATTTTAACCAAACTGCTAGTGCAATTTTACGGTTTGGCAGAAATCAGGATGAAAAACAGATCCAGCTGTGAAACATTAGGAAAAGAATGTAGTAAAAAACAGCAAAAACAAAATAATCACTTTTTTTGCACAAATTCAATATCTATCTATAAAAATAAATTATGAAGGAAGCTGTGGCAGCATGAATTCAATGTGCGATATAGCTTAAGGAGAATTTTGCTCGAGCGGTGACTTGAACAAACTCCGTTTTTACAACATATAATCTCGATAAAATGTCGGTTTCGCCCAACCCTGATGCCAATTGCCGATTGCGTATTTTTTGACTGCGTATCTTTCAGTGTTCGACTGCGAACTCAACTCAACTTTTAAGCTACAGGAGAATGCGCCGAAGGCGCAAATTTGTTTGAATGAAATGTATAAAAAACAAAATACGCCGATGGCTCGAAAAGTTTCAAATGAAATGAAAAAGAAAACACACCACAGGTCCAAAAATTTTCGAATAAATGTAACGAAAAACGCGCTGGAGGCGCGAAGATTAATAAGGAACAGTAAACAAATTTTCTAAAAGAATGTAATGGTCAACGCGTGGCAGGTGCGAAACGTTTTAAATAAATGTAATGGAAAACACGCCAAGGGCGAAGCCGACCAAGAAATTTTTAAATGATTTTGTTACAGAGGATAAAATTTTTATACGGGGGGTGAAAATTCTGTTGCGCGGGGTAAAAATTTGGTTGTGCGGGAAAACATTTTAATGCACTTTGATGCACGGGAGCAAAAATTTTGATGCGCTTTGTTGGGCGGTGGTAGAAATTGTACTGAGCGAATTTGCTGCTCTAGTTAGAAATGTCGTTGCACTGGATAAACTTCGAATGCGCTTTTGTTGCGCGGTGGTAAAAAGCTGGCTGCTTGCGATAAAAATTTTGTTTCACTTTGTTGCGCGGGGGTAAAAACTTTACTGAACGGGGGTAAAATTCGCTGATCGAGTTAGAAATTTCGTTGCACGGGATAAACTTCTAATGCTCTTTTGTTGCGCGGTGGTAAAACGCTTGCAGCGCGCGATAAATATTTTGTTGCGCGGGACAAAATTTTGATGCGCTTTGTTGCGCAGGGGTAAGAATTGTACTGAGCGAATTTGCTGCTCGATTTAGAAATTTCGTTGCACGGGATAATTTTCTAATGCTCTTTTATTGCGCGGTGGTAAAACGTTTGCTGCACGCGATAAAAATTTTGTTGCGCGGGACTAAATTTTGATGCGCTTTGTTGCGCGGGGATAACAATTGTACTGAGCAAATTTGCTGCTCGAGTTAGAAATTTCCTTGCATGGGATAGACTTCTAATGCGCTGTGTTGCTCGGTGGTAAAAAGCTTGCTGCGTGCGATAAAAATTTTGTTGCGCGGGGGTAAAAATTTTACTGAGCGGGGTAAAATTCGCTGATCGAGTTAGAAATTTCGTTGCACGGGATACACTTCTAACGTGCTTTGTTGCGCGCTGGTAAAAAGTTTGTTGCGCGGGGGTAAAAATTTTACTGAGCGTGGATAAAATTTGCTACTCGAGTTAGAAATTTCGTTGCGCGGGATAAACTTCTAATGCGCTTTGTTGCGCGGGGGTAAAATTTTGCAGCGCGGGATAAAATTTTTATGCGCTTTGCTGCGCGCGGGTAAAAATTTTGTTGCACTGCGATAAAAATTTGCTGCACGGGATAAAATCTTGACGCGCTTTCCTGCGCGGCGTAAAAATTTTACTGCGCAGGATAAACTTCTAATGCGTTTTGTTGCGCGGGGGTAAAATTTTTATGCGCTTTGCTGCGCGCGGGCAAAGATTTTGTTGCACTGCGATAAAAATTTGCTGCACGGGATAAAAGTTTCGCTGCGCACTGCGTGGGGGTGAATTTTTCCTCGCCTGCACATGTGCAGGAGTTGTGCAGGCATTGCCAATGCGTGATACTGTTGACTAGGACTTCTCATTCAAAGCGCAGACCCAAAACCAAGCCTAGAGGCCAAGAACGCCTAGAACGTTGCAAATCTTGCCTGGTTTTCGGACATGACAAAACACCTGCAAGAAATCATGAAGTATATATTTCAAGAAACAAATGGAAAATCACATAACCGATGTTGTTGTTGTTAAAAGCACAGACCCAAAACCAAGCCTAGAAGCCAAGCCGCACAGACATTAGAGTTATTATCCCGCCTAGCTGGTATCGAAACTGGAACAAAGTGAACTACGTCGACACAACACTAAAACTTTACAATATGTTTATCATTTATTGGAAAGAAGTAGCGCAATGTATAAATTTTATGTTTTAGAGAAAAAGAGACCAGAAAAATGAATACTTTAAATGAAATAGATATAGTCAAAATTTCTGGCTACCATTAGAAGACCTGATTAATGCTTTGGAAGCGGTGAAAAAAGTCGTTGATTTACCAAACAAACAACCCATGAAACTTCTAAGAGTGGTAAGCTGTTCTATGTGCTAAAACTAAAGTCTGAGCAAAAATGTAGGGAGCGAAATTGATTCTTTTATAGTGAGAATTAGCGGTGCATTAGCAGAAATGTATATGTTTTCTGAACCGTCATGGCATGAACTTTTTTGGTTGAAAACAAAATTTGAAAAAATTAAAATTCATCAGAAGAAGCTATTTCTTAGGTTTTGAAAAACCAGTGGATGCCACGAGCTCGCCATTTGGTGAAAAATTAGCGGGATTCGGGATTTTATATGTTTGGCAAACATATAGAATCCCGAATATAAGCTAATTTGGTCAAGAATTGCGATAGTTATTCAAATTTTTCGATTTTCAAAATCCTTTGATCTTTGCCACTTTTCCAACTTTGACTGGCAAATACTCGCGACTCACTTAATATAGGGAAATGGTTTAAATACTCATTGCGGGCGCAATATGAGTCGTAGCTACTAAAACTTTATATCGTTGGATTCAGCTCAGACAAAACTTTGTGATTATGCTATGCTTACTCATTTTTGCTGGATTCGCATTGCCGAGATTTTGGGGCAAAAAGTGGTATTTCTTGCAAAAACCGATTTTAAAATGCTGAGAAACCACATAAATCACATGAAAGCAGACACATAAGCGGTCCTGAAAATCCAATTGAAAATTTTTTCCATTAAGTGAGTCGCGAGTATTTGCCAGTCAAAGTTGGAAAAGTGGCAAAGATCAAAGGATTTTGAAAATCGAAAAATTTGAATAACTATCGCAATTCTTGACCAAATTAGCTTATATTCGGGATTCTATATGTTTGCCAAACATATAAAATCCCGAATCCCGCTAATTTTTCACCAAATAGCGAGCTCGTGGCATCTACTGATCTTTCAAAACTTAAAAAATCGGCTTCTTTTGATGAATTTTAATTTTTTCAAATTTCTTTTTCAACCAAAAGAAAGTTCATACCATGACGGTTCAGAAAATATATACATTTCTGCTAATGCACCGCTAATTCTCACTATAAAAGAATCAATTTCGCTCCCTACATTTTTGCTCAGACTTAGTTTTAGCACATGAGATACTTCCCTCTACGAAGTTTCTGGGTTGTTTGTTTGGTAAATCAACGACTTTCACCAAAGCATTAATCAGGTCTTCTAATGGTAGCCAGAAATTTTGACTATATCTATTTCATTTAAAGTATTCATTTTCTGGTCTCTTTTTCTCTAAAACATAAAATTTATACATTGCGCTACTTCTTTCCAATAAATGATAAACATATTGTAAGTTTTAGTGTTGTGTCGACATGATTTCACTTTGTTCAGTTTCGATACCAGCTAGGCGGGATAATAACTCTAATGTCTGTGCGGCTGGCCTTCTAGGCTTGGTTTGGGTCTGTGCTTTTTAACAACAACAACATCGGTTATATGATTTTCCATTTGTTTCTTGAAATATATACTTCATGATTTCTTGCAGGTGTTTTGTCATGTCCGAAAACCGAGCAAGATTTGCAACGTTCTAGGCGTTCTTGGCTTGGAAGCTGGTTTGGGTCTGCGCTTTGTAGAAGTCCTAGTCAACAGTATCACGCATTGGCAATGCCTGCACAACTCTACACATGTGCAGGCGAGGAAAAATTCACCCCCACGCAGTGCGCAGCGAAACTTTATCCCGTGCAGCAAATTTTTATCGCAGTGCAACAAAATCTTTGCCCGCGCGCAGCAAAGCGCATAAAAATTTTACCCCCGCGCAACAAAACGCATTAGAAGTTTATCCTGCGCAGTAAAATTTTTACCTCGCGCAGAAAAGCGCGTCAAGATTTTATACCGTGCAGCAAATTTTATCGCAGTGCAACAAAATTTTTACCCGCGCGCAGCAAAGCGCACAAAAATTTTATCCCGCGCTGCAAAATATTACCCCCGCGCAACAAAGCGCATAGAAGTTTATCCGTGCAACGAAATGTCTAATTCGAGCAGCATATTTTACCCACGTTCAGTAAAATTTTTAACCCCGCGCAACAAAATTTTTACCAGCGCGCAACAAAGCACGTTAGAAGTGTATCCCGTGCAACGAAATTTCTAACTCGATCAGCGAATTTTACCCCGCTCAGTAAAATTTTTACCCCCGCGCAACAAAATTTTTATCGCACGCAGCAAGCTTTTTACCACCGAGAAACACAGCGCATTAGAAGTCTATCCCATGCAAGGAAATTTCTAACTCGAGCAGCAAATTTGCTCAGTACAATTGTTATCCCCGCGCAACAAAGCGCATCAAAATTTAGTCCCGCGAAACAAAATTTTTATCGCGTGCATCAAACGTTTTACCACCGCGCAATAAAAGAGCATTAGAAAATTATCCCGTGCAAAGAAATTTCTAAATCTAGCAGCAAATTCGCTCAGTAAAATTCTTACCCCTGCGCAACAAAGCGCATCAAAATTGTCCCGCGCAACAAAATATTTATCGCGCGCTGCAAGCGTTTTTTTACCACCGCGCAACAAAGAGCATTAGAAGTTTATCCCGTGCAACGAGAATTTCTAACTCGATCAGCGAAGATTTTACCCCCGTTCAGTAAAGTTTTTACCCCCGCGCAACAAAAGTGAAACAAAATTTTTATCGCAAAGCAGCCAGCTTTTTACCACCGCGCAACAAAGCGCATTCGAAGTTTATCCAGTGCAACGACATTTCTAACTAGAGCAGCAAGTCGCTCAGTACAATTTCTACCACCGCCCAACGCAAAGCGCATCAAAATTTTTGCTCCCGTGCATCAAAGTGCATTAAAATGTTTTCCACAACCAATTTTACCGCGCAACAGAATTTTTCACCCCGTATAAAATTTTACATCCTCTGTAACAAAATCATTTAAAAATTTCTTGGTCGGCTTCGCCCTTGGCGTGTTTTCCATTGTGCTTAAACGTTTCGCACCACCTGCCACGCGTTGACCATTACATTCTTTTAGAAAATTTGTTTACTGTTCCTTATTAATCTTCGCGCCTCCAGCGCGTTTTTCGTTACATTTATTCGAAAATTTTTTGGACCTGTGGTGTGTTTTTTCTTTCATTTCATTTGAAACTTTTCGAGCCATCGGCGTATTTTGTTTTTTATACATTTCATTCAAACAAATTTTGCGCCTTCGGCGCATTCTCTCGTATATTTAAAAGTTGAGTTGAGTTCGCAGTCGAACACTGAAAGATACGCAGTCAAAAAATGCCAATCGGCAATTGGCATCAGGGTTGGGCGAAACCGACATTTTATCGAGATTATATGTTGTAAAAACGGAGTTTGTTCAAGTCACCGCTCGAGCAAAATTCTCCTTAAGCTATATCGCACATTGAATTCATGCTGCCACAGCTTCCTTCATAATTTATTTTTATAGATAGATATTGAATTTGTGCAAAAAAAGTGATTATTTTGTTTTTGCTGTTTTTTACTACATTCTTTTCCTAATGTTTCACAGCTGG
>JASAND010025822.1:0-47157 GCA_030248195.1 Trissonchulus latispiculum
AGCGGCAAGGTACTCTCCAATTACGGAGGAAGTCATCTACACTTACAAATTTAGTAAGTACTCTTCACAACTCACTGGATATCCGCAAAAAAATTGGGGCTTTCAACCCATTGCGTTTACCTAGATTTTGCTAAAGCCTTCGATACGGTTAGTCACTCTAAGTTACTTCATAAATTAACATGTTATGGAATTGGGGGACAAATTCATAGCTGGATTGCCTCTTTTCTCACAGGTAGAACTCAAAAAGTTAGAGTTAATGATGCCACTTCTGATACGCTTCCTGTTTTAAGCGGGGTGCCTCAAGGTACTGTTCTAGGGCCGGCATTATTCTTAGTGTATATAAACGATATGTCTGATGTGATTTTGAATTCCAAAATCAATATTTACGCTGATGACGCAAAAATTTATGTACATACAAAAGAGTATGTTTCACAGCAGCTACAAGAAGATCTTGGTCGGGTTAGCAACTGGGCTAATACATGGCAGCTTAGCCTGTCATTTACAAAGTGTCTGGTTTTTGTGTATGGTTCGGTTACTGGCCAAGATCGAGTTATATATATATATATACACTATGGGTAATCAGAATCCAAGAACCACAGAGAAAGTTGATGATCTGGGAATAACTCTAAGGTCAGATATGAAACTGCGAGCACAGTGTAATAAAGTTTCTCAAAAAGCTAACAAAATTGGTGCATGCATTTTCAAAAGTTTTGAGACTAGAAGTAAAGATTTCTTGTTGAAAATGTATAAAACCTATGTTCGCCCAATCTTAGAATACAACTCTCAAGTTCGGTCTCCTTACCTCTTGCAAGATATTGATTTAATTGAAAACGTTCAAAGACGGTACACTATAAACGTATACCTGGGCTTCAGAGTATGCAGTATAGCCAGAGGCTAGAAGCACTTGGTCTGAAGTCATTGGAACTCCGTCGACTTTTGACTGATCTGAAACTTGTTTATAATATTTGCCACCACAGAGTAAATTTAGCAATGTCAGACTTATTTGTTCTCACAGATAACCCAGGGTTAAGAGGGAATAGGTTTAGGTTTAGACCTACCATTTGCACTAGAGAGTCTACAAAAGCCTTTTTTACAAATAGAATAATTACCGTATGGAACAGCCTGCCGGATGTAGTAGTAAGTGCACCGAACCTTGACAGTTTTGAGCGGTCGTTGAGTACTATTAATTTGTCGAGTTACTTAAGGTGCTGGTATCGCTTTGTGTAAATTCGACCTTCAATTCTTCGTGAAAGTGGATGAAACTTTCCAAATACATTATTTTCGTGCTCTTTAACATTCTGGGACCAGTCCCGGATTTTTAGGTGTAAAGATAAGAAAGTTTTGGTTTTTGCCCTTAGTTTCTCAGTATATACATGGTCTCTACACCGGATTGATTGTTATGGCTGGAAAGAGGGTGCCAAAATGAACATTTTTGCTTCTACAACTTTTGAGCTAGCTCGAGTGGTTAAGGCAGTATAAGCCAAAAACGATTTTTGGGGTCAAAAAATGGCCATTTTTGAAGAAATCAGTTTTTTCAAAATTACTGCCAAATCTTACATACAATTTCGTCTTATTTATACTCAATCGATACATCGTCCAATTGCGCATTTTATCAATATCTATTAGCTGGAGTTCGTTGCTTTAAGCTAGAGATTTCGCCGAAAAAATCATTTTGGGAAAATTGCGATTATTTTGTTTTGAACATCGATTTCTCAAAAACTACCCAATGGATTCGCGTGATTTTTGGCGGAATAAAAACTCGCCCTACAGCGGAGGGACATTTTTCTTGGTTTGAGCTAAAACGTCTCCAGTTGTGAGAAAACTGAATAGAAAGTTGCGAAATTTCGTGTCATCGCGCATTTGCCGGATTTTCTGGAGTACTGAGTCTTCTTGAGCCATATCCAAAAAAATGTCCCTCGGCCCACATGTCCTTCATACCATGGCACAAGAAAAAATTTTGACCGATTCTACAGCTTTGAGAAATCGATGTTCAAAAATTTTTGGTCCACATTCAGTCTGTCAGATGTCAGCATGTCGGAAAGTTTTTGCTATTTTTTGCCAATTTTGCTAGTTTCGTAAGCTTATGTTAATGTACAGATTATAAGCTTCAAAACGATGTATAAAGCTCTTTCCAACTCCAAAAATTGCGAAAGTTATAGCGTTTTGAAAAATCACCACAAAAGCACTGTACAAAAGGATACCAGCACCTTAAGGGGTAGAGGTATCAAATAGCCAGACGAGTGGCTTCCCTTACCCCTTTTTCTGAAGATTGGTTCTGTATTGTTGATTTTGTCTTTCTTGTTTTTCTCTTTTTCTCTTTACTAAAAGTCATTAGATCGAATATTTGGTATATATATATATACGTATGCCTTTGAATTTGTGTATTTTGTTTACTAAAACCATGATATTAAATCATTTTTGTGGTACCTTGTGTTTTTCTTCAGAAATAAATAAACTTGTTTGTTTGTTTGTTTGTTTGTTTGTATTTATTTATTGCATTTGTGAAGAGAAAGCTTGAAATGCATCCGATTTTTCGGAGAAAATTTCCATTTTTGCCTAAAAATTGTCAAGAATTTTAAAAAATTTGTTCATTTCTTCAGTATAAAAAAATTAAAGATCAGAAGACCGATTTTATTGCAAAAACAAAAAATTTCTTCAACTTCTGGAAAATTTTTACAGCCCCCCGTCACGGAATCCTGGATCCGCCAGTGGTGGGGGCCCTCTCATAAACACCCTTCCCCGTCCCCCCCCCCAAAAGTGGGTGTCCCTTTTGGTATCAACTTTTGCCCTGAAAAAATTGCTCAGAAGCATAGGTGTGTAAGCGGGGGGCATAGTTTCCCTGGAACTTTGGGTCTGGGGGGGGGGGTAAATCTTGGCCGACCTCCGAAATGTTGGTACCCCCCCAAACTCCCCCCCAAAATTTGGACCTCAGAAATTTCGAAAAATGGCAAAAAATGCAAAATTTTCTGTACTTTAGCCCTTTTTTCATCAAAATAAGGCTTGTTCTTAACGTTTTAGGCTTTTTTGCACCGTTTTAAAGCGATTTTGCACCGTTTTAAAGCGATTTTGCACCGTTTTAAGGGGGCGCTTTCATTATCGGGATTGTTGATGTAAAATTTGGACCGATTGCTCAATTTTAAAGAAATCCCAACTGAAGTTAATTTGGTTGGCGGGGCATGTTTTGACAAAATTTCAGTAACTGAGACCATCTGCTTAGCTAGCTACCATTATGGCTTAAAAAATCGAAATTTTATTAAAGCCCCAAACGATTAATTCGAATGCACTATGTGAAAGAGCATAAAAAGAGCTTTACAACAATGTGCATATCACTTCTGCACGTGGTTTCTATCAAAAGTTACAGGCGGTTGAATAATTGGCAAATTTACGTTGACCATTCTCATTTCGTTTAGCAAAGTAAAAACTAACAGTTCGAAAATGAATTCTAAAGGATATTTCATGATGCTTTTGTGTTGGATTTGTTTATTATTTTATAAAATGCACTATGCAACTTATTAAAATCATAATATATGTGCAAAACAAAAGCAATTAGTGCGAAATTTTCCAATTTAACTTTCTCATAAATGCTTCGACCAAAGTTGCTCAAATTTTTCATGTACGTTTATTAAAGAGGTACGCAGGGGCACTTTTTTCATTTTTTGTTTAAACCTTAAATTCCGTGAGATATCGACTTCTAAAGTTTTTGAACATTTATAAAATACTCAAAATTGCACAAATCAAAAAAATGAAAAAAGTGCCCCTGCATTAGGTCCGTTTATAGATTTGTGCAAAATTTGAGCTACTTTTATTTAGCCGTTAATGAGTGACACCATTTTGAAAATTTAAAATTATCCCTCTTGTGTAAGTTGCAAGCCAAGCAATAAATTTTTCAAACTCAGCTAATTACTCGTACTTAACACCAACTATCGTTTTTGAAAATTTGAAAGAGATTGTTGAGAATTGAATGCAGGAGAGCCGGTCCCGGTAATGGAAGCGCCCCCTTAAGGCGATGACCATTTTTCGACCAAATTTAGCTAACTTTTGGGTCCAAAAATCGTTGGGGGGGTTCGGGGGGGTAGCCAAAAGTTGGACGAGGGTAAGTCAAAAAATCTGGGGGGGGGGGTAAATTTGGTCGAAAATTTTGGGGGGATACCCCCCAATCTTCTAAGGAAAATGGCGGCACAGGAAGAACTTTTTGGGTAAAATCGTTGTAAATTGCTGCGCAAGGTACAACGATTTTACCATGAATTTACCACGAATTTTTAATGAAATTTTACTATTTTTAATGGATTTACAATGATTATATCCGATTGTTCCATGAGATTTTAATGGATTTACAATGGTTTCACTTCGGTTTTTATACGTATTTACAATATTTTTACCACGTCGTAAAATTGTTGTAAATCTGTTGTAAAATCATTGTAATAAATGCAATTGGACCAATTTACAATGTTTTTGCAACTTTTACAACGAAGTTACAACGTTTTTTAACGATTTTACCATGTGGTAAACTTGTTGTAAAATCGTCGTAAATGTTTACAACGTTTTTACAATGCTCCAAAATAAGTTTTAACAATTCTTTAACAGATTTACCACGTTGTAAATTCGTTGTAAAATCATTGTAGAAACGTTGTAAACATTTACCACGATTTTACAATAAATTTACCATATAGCAAAATCATTATAAGGACGTTGTATATAACTTCGTTGTAAAAGTTGTAAAAACATTGTAAATTGGTCCAATTGCATTTACAATGATTTTACAACAGATTTACAACAATTTAACAACGTGGTAAAAATATTGTAAATACGTATAAAAACCGAAGTAAAACCATTGTAAATCCATTAAAATCTCATGGAAAAATCGGATATAATCATTGTAAATCCATTAAAAATTATTAAAATTTCATTAAAAATTCGTGGTAAATTCATGGTAAAATCGTTGTACCTTGCGTTGCGCAGCAATTTACAACAATTTTACCCACCAAAGTTCTCCCTGTGCGGGGGGGACCCCCCCCACCAAAATGACAAATTTTGGCGATCCCCCTCCCCCCAGATTTTCAGATATTTGCTACCCCCCGCCCGGATTTTTGGCCAAAAAGTGGCCAAAAATGGCATAACATCGAAAATTTAGGGGGTCCCCCCACCCTCCGTCGGAACCCCCCCCCAGATTTTCTGCCCAGCCGCACCTATGCTCATAAGGCCCAATTTCCAAAAATTTTCCGGGATCGCCGGAGATTTTCAGGGAATTTTTGCCTATTTAAGCGCTATTTTTAGCATGTTTTTAGAAAAATTTTTAAAAATTTTGCCCCCCCCCCCCCAAGAATGACTCGCCCACCGCCCCCCCCCCCCCCAAGAAAAATTCCCTTAAATAAGCCGAGTGGCGGGCGGGAGTGATAATAAAACTTTTTGAGGGGGATCATCGGCGAAAAATTGGTCTTTCCGTGAAAAACTGAAAAATTTTCTCAATTTTCAGCTATTTTACTCAAGGTGCTGGTATCGCTTTGTGTAAATTCGACCCTACAACGTCCAATTCTTCATGAAAGTGGATGAAACGTTCCAAATATGTCATTTTAGTGCTCTTTAACATGCTGGGACCAGTCCCGCATTTTTAGGTGCAAACATAAGAAAGTTTTGGTTTTCGTCATTATTCTCTCAGTACATAGTCGATTCACCGGATTGGTTGTTATGGTTCGAAAGAGGGCACCAAGATGAACATTTTTGCTTTTACAAACTTTGAGCTGTCTCCAGTGGTTAAGTCAGTATAAACAAAAAACGATTTTTGGAGTCAAAGAACGGTCATTTTCGAAGAAATCAGTTTTTTCAAAATTACTGCCAAATCTTACAGACAATTTCGGCTTATTTATACTCAATCGATACGCCGTACAATTGCGCATTTTAGCAATACCTATTCGCTAGAGTTCGTTGCTTTAAGCTAGAGAATTCGTCGAAAAACCATTTTGGCAAAAATTGCGATTAGTTTGTTTTGAACATTGATTTCTCAAAAACTACCCAATGGATTCGCGTGATGTTTGGCTGAATGAAAATTCGCCCTATTGCGGAGGGACATTTTTCTTGGATTGAGCTAAAACATCTCTAGTTGTGAGAAAACTGAATAGAAAGTTGGGAAATTTCGTGTCATCGTGCATTTGCCGGATTTCCTGGAGTACAGAGAGTTGTTGTGCCAAATCCAAAAAATGACCCTCGGCCCACATGTCCTTCATACCATGGCACAAGAAAAAATTTTGACCGATTCTACAGTTTTGAGAAATCGACATTCAAAAATTTTTGGTCTATATTCAGTCTTTCAGATGTCAGCCTGTCGGAAATTTTTTGCTATTTTCTTGCCAATTTTGCTAGTTTCGTAAGCTCATGTTAATATACCGATTATAAGCTTTAAAACGGTGTATAAAGCTCTTTCCTACTCCCAAAATTGCGAAAGTTATAGCGTTTCGAAAAATCACCACAAACGCACTGCACAAACGGATACCTACCTTAAGGTGGCGCTTGCATTATCGGGATTACAGATATAAAATTTAGACCGATAGCTCAGTTTTGAAGAAATCCCAACTAAACTTACTTTGGTTGGCGGGGCATCTTTTGACAAAATTTCGGCGACGGAGACCACGTGCTTGGCTAGCTACCGGTATGGCTTAAAACTTCGAAATTTTATTAAAGCTGCAAACGGCAATATCGAATGCACTAGGTTAAAGAGCATAAAAAGCCAGTTACAACGATGTGCATATCTCTCCTGTACGTGGTTGCAATCAAACGTTACAGGCGGTTGAATATATGACAAAGTTACGTTTACCATTCTCAAAGCGAATGCCAATGTAAAAGCCTATCGTTCGGAAATGAATTCTGCTGGGCTTTTCAGGTTGCTTTTGTGTTGGATTTGTTTATTATTTCATGAAATACACTAAGCGACTTATTAAAAGCATAATATTTGCGAAAAACTGAAGCGATTAGTGCGAAATTTTTCAATTTGATTTTCTCAAAATGTTGCAACCAAACTCGCTCAAATTTTGCATGCACGACGGGTATGCAGGGGCAACTTTTTTAGTTTTTGTTTAAATCGTATATTCCGTGAGATATTGACTTTCAAAGTTTTCGAATATTCATAAAATACTCAAAACTGCATAAATCGAAAAACTGAAAAAATTGCCCCTGCGTTATGTTCATTTATTCATTTGTGCCAAATTTGAGCCAATTTCATTCAGCAGTTAATGAGTGACAGCGTTTTGAATATTTCAGCTTATCCCTCTTGTGTAAGTCGCAAGCCAAGCACTGGATTATTCAAATTCTACATATTGCTAGCATTTAGAACCAGCTACCTATGCTAAAGGTTTGAAATAGATTCGTTGGAAAATAAACTCAGGAGAACCGTTCCCGGTAATGCAAGCGCCCCCCTTAAGGGTGATTCCTTTTGGAGACATTAACTTTGAACCCTTATTACTCACTCATTCCTTGGAGTTAAGGTGGTGATTCCTTTTGGTCACGTATTATTATTTGGCGGCGTAAATCAAGATGAAATTTGATGAAACTTTTCGAAATAAGTTCTTTTAGCGTTCTAACACCCTCCGCGCAATTCCGATTCAAAAATTCGAGATTTCCGGTCAGAGTGGTCTTTTCCAATTTCTGAACGTTTGGCAGCTGCAATACAGTTATGACTATATTCATTCGAAAGACCTCATTGAGCTTCACATTTTTGCTTTTTAAAGCAAGTTTCTAGCTTGACTCTACCGTGAGATATAGCCGATTTTCTTGTTTTGGCGTCGAAAACTTGTCATTTTTGCAGAAATCAAATAATCTAACATTTCTTGAACTACGCAAGCCGTAAAATCAAACTAAGGGCGTCGATCTGAAGGTCTCACAGGGACAAATTATTCGTCGCATGATCGTCGTCCAACTGCTATCCTGTTAGCTGCTCTGATAAAAAATGTAGTTTTGCAAAAACACGACAAATTTTTTTCCAAAGATTGTGGAGCATTCACCATGTAAGTTGGAGGGCTGCTACTGAACAGATGTGTTCTGCACATATATACCCAGGGACGATTTTTTAGTTGCCCCGATTACTGTTTTCTAGCTAAAGTAATCGCTTGACAAATTTGGAAAAAGTAGGCAAAATACAGGTTACGCACACATTTCAGCTTATTTCTCTATAACGAAGAGCGATTTCACAATAAATAAAAAATCGTCCCCAGCTATTTGATGGAGGTATCGAACGATATAAGCGATGTCTCGCGAAAAAATTTACTTGAGTCTGCAAAAATTCTGGAAGATTATACTTCTTCTAAAATGTGTTAAAAATATTTTGGAAAAGCAACAGTAGTTTCATGGCATGCATTAAAAAGAGAAAATGTAAAGCTACATTTTGATATAAAAATGGCTTCTTAACTCCAAGTAATGAATGAGTAATAATGGTGCAAACTTTATGTGACCAAAGGGAATCACCACCTTAAGTAGCCACTTTTAGATCGGAATGGAGCTTAACATTTTTGCTTTCTAATGAACAAAGTGTACCTAACTTTAGTTCTCGGAAATAATTTTACTGCATTTTCGAAGTAATTTAATTTTCTGCAGACTAAAGCATAGGTGTAACACCTGTTTGGGTTGGGGGGAGTAATGCGTCCAAATCTGGATTGGGGGGGGTCTAAAAAATCGGAAATTGATAAAACTGTACCCAAATGTTTTCAGCTAAAAATGGCCCTTTTTGAAATAAAATCGACTATTTTCGACGTAACTCTATTCAAAAACTACTCGTATTGCGTTTTACAACCTATTTTTTAGCGTTTTTAACTATTTCCAGCCATGTTTTTTAGAATTTTGAAAAATTGAAAAAATTTTTCAGTTTTTCTCTTGTTTGGACCCTATTTTAGGGGGGGGGGTCTGAGCTCGGCTTGGGGGGGGGTAGTTGAGGTCGGGTATGACTATGAGGGGTGGGGGGTCTGGCGTTCTCGTGGGAGGGGGGTCTCATCGGGGGCAAACTGTAGCCTGGTACACCTATGGACTAAAGTGAATCTTGTAGTGACGTGTCGGCCACATCATTCGATTCCACTATCAATTTGCTGGGGACCCTTTTTTAATGATTATGAAACCGCTCTTCCTTTTTAAGAAATTAACTAAAATGTATATATATAAAATGCGCAACCTGCATTTTGCCTACTTTCCTTAACTTTGACAAGCCACCACTTTAGCCAGAAAGCAGCAATCGGGGCAATTAAAAAAGGGACCTCCGTTAACTTGGCCGGGCCAAATTCGAGAACAATCGATTAATTGTTGTCAAACGTTTGGTCACGTTTAATCACGTTTGTTCCAAAAGAAACTGTCGTTTGTTCACGACCCAATATTGAGAAATTTACAAAAAACTGAACCTTGGAGCTAAGTTCATGCAGGCCGCGCCAAATTAATTTTTCTCAGAAATTATAACTTCATTACAAGGAACAGGAACAGGGACGGATGGGTAAAAGCAGGGACTGGTTGGTAAACTCAGGGACGGGTGGGTATACTCAAGGACGGGTGGGTAAACTCAGGGACGGGTCAGGGGCGGATTGGTAAAGTCAAGGGCGGGTCGGGGCGGCTAGGTAAAGTCAGGGACGGGTGGGTAAAAGCAGGGACGGGTGAGTAAATGCAGGAACGGTTCAAGGACGGGTTGGTAAACTCAGGGACGGGTCAGGAACGGGTGGGTAGACTCAGGGGCGGGTCAGGGACGGGATGGTAAGGACTGTTCTCAAAAATCGATGACAACATGCGCATTTTTAAAGCGCATAATGTGTTTCAGCTGCAAGTTTTTAGCAATTTTTTCTAGCAGCAAACAGAACTTTAGCTTAACTGTTTAGCACATCTGTGCGCTGGAGTAGGTACAGTAATAAGTGCATAAAAAAGCGCATACTGTATCAAGCAAAATGTGCATTAAAACAGGCTTCTAATTTTGAGAAGCCTCCTAAACTCAGGGCCGGGTGGGTAAACGCCGGGTCAGGGACGGAATTGTAAAATCAGGGACGGGTGAGGGACATGATGGTAAAATCAGGGACGGGTCAGGGACAGTAGAGTCAATTATCAGCGATATAGTTTTGGACAGTCAGTAAGTCGTGTGAGCTTGTAATTGTATTATGTGCAAGTAGGAGCTTATTGTATGTTATATATAAAATGTATATATATGTATTTTGATATTGAATCATATCAGGAGTTAAAGAGGCTTTATAGTAGGTTTTTGATACTTTTAATTACATAATTTTAAGACTCTTAATTTAACTTATAATCTAACACAAGTGTCTTAAAGAAACATTGGAAACTTTTTGGTCAGTGATATGCTACTGACTGGTTGAATACAAGCTCATTTCTCGGACACGACAGGACCTAATATGGACACAAAAGCCACACTAGGCAGCCGCTCAGACGCCGTAAGTACAGACATACAGACGCACGCAAACGTAATTGCACACTTTCCCAGCATACAAAGTATTGATTGAACTGAAACGGTGTTTTCTATATATGTGTTATATATTACATATATACTTCCTGTTGCCTGGCTCCTGCACATACAAAAAATTGCAAGCGTACATGACTTTTACTTAAATACGAGACTGTCCAAAGTATATCGTTGATAATTTACTCGATCGTTCCTGAGCCGTCCCTGCTTTTACCCATCCGTCCCTGACCCGTCCCTGAGTTTACCTACCCGCCTCTGAGTTTACCAACCACACACTGATAATACGGTTGAATGTCTAGGTAGGCCTTAGTGTATAAGCTTCTTGACTTTGTAGCCATTCTTTAACATCTCTTCTACTGACATTCAAATTTGCAGCTTTTGCAGCATTATAAAGCTTTTCGATGCTACTTAGCGATCCTGGATCCTTCAAGCTATAGTAGAGTTTATCCATTTTGCTTAACTTACAAAATTAAAGTCTTTAATAGTTAATTTTATAATGACCATAAGCATAACTAGAGATACCATTGTCAAGCAAGCAACGCTTAGTTTTGTTCAAATGTACACTATACAATTGATGTAAATTACTTCTAATCAAATTCATATTATGATACATAAAAGTACGTTGTTGCAGGGTATTTACATAGTCAGCATGAGAAATACATTTGTTTACAAGTCTTTTTTATCCCTTTAGCACGTTTTTTATCAATACCATCACATACAAAATTATACATTTTGGCGCGCAGGCCACAAAATTCACTTATGGGACTACCAGCCGTCTCATCTTTCATTTTGCCCAAAACCTTTTTGTTTTGGGTAGAATGAAGAAAATGAGAAGGCGAGTAGTCACTTGTATCAAATGAGGAAATATCATTGTACATATCTTCGTATACATTATCAGTCTGAACAGAATAGCATAAAGAATCAGTATCAGTGAATAGAAGCTTGGCATGATTATTATACTTTGGTGCAATGTAACTATAGTGAAAATCATACATAAGATATTTAGACAAATCAAGGACACTAAATCCAACGAAAATAGGTATACATAACGTAACAGAAACTCTATTCATAGATATGCCAACTAAATTTGCAGAAAATGTTACAGCACGATTGAACCTTGGTTTAGCGGTCAATTTTACAAATTTACGTTCAGTTGTGGTAAGTTGAACAGATTGGTATGCTCGGACGTCTTCCATTGTTTTTCCGAATACAGCGTTGTTTAGCAACTTAAAGAGGTCTATTTCAAAGTCACTTTTAGCAGTTTTTCGCATATCAGTATTAAACATAATATATGGCTTCATCCAAGTGCGTTGTTCGAATCGGAGGACTCTGTGAACATGCGTCAGTTTAAGTCCAAGTTCCAGATACAGACGGAGGTTTCGGTAGTGGACAATATAATTGGTTTTGGAGCGGAGGTTGGGGACCAGTTTTTCAACTTTGGATGGCGTTGTACCCAGATCTTCGCAAAGAGCGTGCGCAAAAGGACTCAATATTTCTCCGGTAATTTGGACTTTTTCAGGCGCTAGAGGGTAGTCATTATGTAAGTTATGTAGTTGTTGTGGGTAGTCGAGATCGACTTCGAGAACATACCCACATGTCTGAGAGTCGGTTTGCTTAAGCCAATCTATAACATTAATTTCTTCGCGGCTAAGCCAACGAAAGTCTTTGGCAGTAAGCTTTTGAATCATAGACCATCCGTATAAATTGTTGGCATCGAAATACATGATCCAAGAGTTTGGTTGCGACGGATCGTAATTGGGAATCTCAGGATTGTTAGCTTTTGCGAACCTGTGAGAAATCATGGAAATACCTCCGCGAATTCCTTTTTCAAAAAACAGATACGTATCTGGATCTTGGAGGAGCTCTAGCCAGACTTCAGTCATTTTGAGGCAAGCGTCCCATGCAAATGAGGGTAGAGTAAAATAGTGGGAGGGATCAAGCTTATAATTTTGTAGTGCGAAATGGCGAAAATTTTCGAAAACGTCAGCAAGCAAAAAGAACATCCGTTTTTAAATACAAGTCGTGATATTCTGTTAAGATGAGCCTGCTGCTTAGGACAAAGTTTACTGAAGACAATAAAAAACGTAACGAAAATGTAGGAAGACAAATGAGTTCTCACAAAAGAACCGTTACTATATCATCTCATACTTAAATGTAGCGGATGAAAGCTTGTTAAAACTTTTAACTTCCAACACTCCACCTCAAACGCTACATTTAAAGTACAAATTTAAGACGGTTTTATTTCCACTTTAGCACAAGGTTTCTCACGCCATCCCTGATAATTTCGTTCTTCAAATTTCGTTCCATACTGCTGATGATATCGATCCTGGGAACCCTCTACACCCGGGGAGACGGTAGACCCGAATAACAAGGTTCCAGCTGACACGCAACCTGTAGACAGAACCCGACATAGCCATGTTCTGACCCAGAGCAGCACGCAAGTTAGGAAACCCACAGACCACCCCAATTTCTATCAGCCTTTTCCACGGCAACCATCACTCTTTGGTAATGGTTCCTGTTTCCCTTACAATTTACCCCTTCGGAATTTTTAACCTGAGCTGAACACCGCATTTTATACAAGTTACCGTCCCTTCGCCCGATTCCCAGCACCCTGTGATTCTTTTTTATCCAGCACTGCTCACGGCCAAAGACCACTTTTCCTCCACTGCATACAATCGCGCTCACCGAAAGCAGATTCTTTTTCATTTTCGGAACACATAGCACACTCATCAGTTTGATTCTTTTAGGCCTGGTTTCTCCCATTCCCAAACTAACCTCTCCCGTTCCAACCGCTTGAACCTCACTGTCATCTCCCAGTCTGATGACCTTCGGTACCTTGAATTCTTTGTAGTTCTGCAACAGTTCTTGCTTGTAGCAGATGTGTGCTGTTGCACCACTGTCGAGATACCAGGTTCGTTGAGCGTCGCCCTGTGCAAAGAAACAGCTTTCTTCCCCATTGGTCAGGGCATACCCTTCACTGTCAATGCTGCAATCTTCTTTGTTTACAACTGGTGCAGAGCTTGCTCTTTCTTTCGCATTGGACCGCTTGCCGCTATCGCAATCATAGGCATAGTGTCCACGTTCTCCACAGGCGTAGCAACGTCCCTTAAATTTCCATGGTTGTCTGTCTTTGTATCCCTTCTGAGTGGACGATAGTAGGGCACTATTTTCGCCAGTTTCTTCACTGCTGCTGTGCTTGCTTTCTTCATGCAAAAGCCTTGCTGTGACAAACTCAAGTGAGGTCATCTGCCCGGGATTCCAACGCAGTGATTAAGCTTGCATACGTTTCAGGTAAGCTGCTGAGAAGAGTTGTAACTAGATCTTCTTCGGATATGGGAGCATCAATCGCTTCTAGCTGGTCAGCCAAACCCCGGACGCGGTTGATGTGGGCGATCATATCTTCGTCACTTCTCTTCGTTACTGTGAAAAACTGACGCCGTAGGAACAACTTGTTCGCCAACGTACGGCGTTCGTGAATCGAGCACAGCTTACTCCAGGCTTCCTGGGCAGTTCTTGAGGCTCTCACCAACTGCAGCTGTCGATCCTCCAAATTCAAACAGATAATTGCCTTCCGACCTTTCTGACGGAACTCCGTTCTTTGTTTTTCAGTAGCTATCTCGGGCTTCTCCGCCGTCCCATCCACATGGCACCATAGTCCCTTCTCTTCAAGGAATTCAGCTGAATCTTGAATTTCCACAGGCTGAAATTCGTCCCATCGAACTTATCGATGCGCGCTAATCCGTCGGACTCCTTGGTACCCATGTTAGCATACAACGCCTGGGCCCATAACCTGTTAAGATGAGCCGCTGCTTAGGACAAAGTTTACTGAAGACAATAAAAAACGTAACGAAAATGTAGGAAGACAAATGAGTTCTCACAAAAGAACCGTTACTATATCATCTTATACTTAAATGTAGCGGATGAAAGCTTGTTAAAACTTTTAACTTCCAACATATTCCACTAAAGTTTGAATGTAAAACACATCCCAAACTTTTTTGCATGTTCGTAGTCGAGATGATCACTAATATTATTTTCATTCAACTCATTCCAAAATTGTTCCTTTGGTGGTAGCTGAATTTCGTCAAATTTTGCCCAAAGGAATCCATATAATCGTACGGATAAACTGCTTTGCGTAGCAACACTTTCATTTCAGTTTCAGCAAATTCATTTGACATAGCTTTAATGCCGTTTCACACGATCAAAGTTTGATCTAAGTTTTCTTTGTCAAACTTTGAGGAAACTGGACTTTGATGGAAATTTGATGGTGTGAAACCTCGTCAAAGTGACCATCAAACTTTGATGGAATCATCAAAGTTTGCTTGTTTGAAGAGCAACTCCATCAAAGAAATTTGATCAAACAGCCAATCAAAATACAGGAACAATCCAGGAGAATTTTAATCTAGTGTTTATTTCTCAGTTTTCTTGATTTATTGCTGCTTTTGCAGTTTCAGATTATGTATGTTAATTAATTCTTAAATAATTAAGATAATTCTTCCTGCTAATTAGTGATTCTCGAAAGAATTAAAGAATTGAATTTGGAATTTAATTGATTGGTAACTTTACATGTCCAACCCAACACAAAACTTTTTGAACTGGAAAAGGAAGAATTTCACAAACGAGATGTCGACGAGCAGCGGAATTCGTTTTATAGCTAGTAAAGGAAAGGGGCCACCATGAAAAATTACAGAAAGAAAGTCAACAACCGGAAGAGATCCTACTTTAATTTTAAAAACTCATTAAAAATACCAACCGAACAGCTAGGTTAGGTAGATATGTGAAAAAACACACGGAATTACTACTTTCCAGTTATGGTTTCCAGTTTAGCTTACAAAAGTATCCTAACAGACTAAACCGAATAATCAATTCGAAATTAGATTCGAAATTTTATCAGAAAAATACATATTTATTAGGAAAGAAAAAATCAAATTTTGTTTTTTAAACAATGCAACAGCAATGCAAGAAAAACCATGTAATTTTGAAGTAACCGTCCGTCAAATGTTGGCGCCAAACGTTTGAACGTGTGAAAGCAAGACTTTGACACTTAAACTTTGACTCAAAGTTTTTTGACAAAGAAACCTTTGAATAAACTTTGATCGTGCGAAACGGCCTTTAAACTTTTGCACCCCTTCTTTTGATAAGTTTGTTACAAGAGATTCCAGGGAGCAGGTTAAAAACTGAAAAGTGTCTATGAATCTTATTTTCCATTTGCCACTGTCTTCGTCATTCTCGTCGTCAGCTTCGTCATCAATGAATCCATTTTGTCCTCGAAAAGGCATTTTTCTTTTGGTTAGGGTAAAACTGATATAATCTGCCATTCCTTTTAGAATGCAATCCAAAGAGAGGCCAAGGTCGTTGCAAATTACTCCAATTTCCTGAAGTGTAAAAAATTAATTGATATTAAGTATTATAATACTGTTTAAATACTTTTGCATTTTTAGAAAAGCATTTCATATTTAACCTTAAATAAGCTGTTATACTTACTTGCATAATAATATGACCATCATATCTTCTTAAATTATGGATGGCAACAACTATATCTCGGCTTAAGCGAAATCCCTGTTGCAGCTATTGTGGGCGGCGCCTCGGTACTTTCCGCAGAAGTGGCAGTGGTCACGAACAGAGCGTTCTCCATTGAATAATTTATTGCACAAGTAACACTCCTTAGACTCATTATGCTTTCTTTCTTCCTCAGTTGTTAATTCTAATGTTGCAGCTTCCTTCAGCTTATTTTGGTACTCATCGTTTTTCTAAAAGCATAACCTTCGATTAAATAGAGCATGTGCTTCAGCTATGCTTCAGCATCCAAATTTTCAGTCCATAATAGTCCTCCAGTACATCTTCAATGGCAGTTTTTATAGTTGACAATTGGGAGAAAAGGAAAATGAACACATCACTTCCAGGTTCGTTTGGGAGAAGAGCACAGGTGGACAAGGGGGGGGGAAAGGGGGGGGAATTTCCCCCCCTCGGCGAAGTCGTCCACAAGGGGTCGCAAAATTGCTCCCACAAGGGTAAGAAAATTGGCCACAAGGGGTAAGAAAATTGCCCAAAAAATAGGTTTTACGTCTAAAGTTTCCAAAAATTTTCCGGCTTCGCCGGAATTTTTCACTTAAAATCACTATTTTTGGCGAAAAAACGTCCGAAAAACGCGTTTTAGCTAAAAAAATAGCTGTTTTTTGTTAAAAAATGGCAAAAATCGCTTAAAAATCGCCTTCAAATATACCCCTAAGAAAAATCGCTCTCACAAGGGGTACCCAAATTTGCTTCCACAAGGGTCAGTGAAATTTGACCTCCCTTTCAGGTATGGAGAAGAGTTAGTTTTCTGAGAGATTTGTTTAAAGCAGTTTGGGTGAATCTCGTTTTACATCTGGGTAGTTTGGTGGCTCTGACTTGCTCCTCTTCCTCCGTTAGACGTCTTCTTCGAGTGGATATATCATCATTGCCTTGAAGGAGGCAGTCTTTGGGCTCAAGGATTTGTCTGTGTTCATGTACTTCTCTAATGTGACGATTTAAGGTTTTCTTCTGTTTGAAGGATTTATTACAAGATGAGCACTAAAATAAAGCACAGTAAGGATAATTTTTGATAAACTGGAACCAAAGCAACTACGCTAAGTTAATTATTATTTAGCCAGAAATTGAACCTTTAACTTATTAACGCTATCTTTGAGTGGTAATTGTCCATCTTTAAAACTCAGATCACTAGCAATTGTGGTAGTCTAAACAAAAATAAAAGCTCACGTTATTTGCTAACGAATGATACCCGACTTGATATGTTTTTGAAAGAATTTTAAAAATCGAAAAACTAGTTAGCATATTACCTAATTGGATTAGCAGAATTCGGAATTTCTAAAGATTTACACGAAAATCGGTTTTCTGAAGTTATTTCCTTTCGAATGATACCCGACTTGATATGTTTTTGAAAGAATTTTAAAAATCGAAAAACTAATTAGCATATTAGCTAATTGGATTAGCAGAATTCGGAATTTCTAAAGAGTTACACGAAAATCGGTTTTCTGAAGTTATTTCCTTTCGAATAATACCCGACTTGATATGGTTTTGAAAGAATTTTAAAACTCAAAAAGTAATTAGCATCTTAGCTGATTGAATTGGCAGAATTCGGAATTTCTAAAGATTAACAATCAGACTGATGCTGACCAAGCATTCTTGTCCTGCTGACCAAGCGGCGTTGTGAAATATTCTATGTCATTCAGGCAAGACAACTAAACTCCAGAATAAGTGAAATTTTCAGAAAAGGCACAGCTACTTTGAGCACTGATCTGAAGTCGGTATGTTCGTTTCGAAGCACGTTTATATTAAGCATGCTAAAAATTCCAAAGAAACTGCTGGAAAGTTTACTGGTAATAGTAAAGAAATAACAAATCTGATCAAAGCCTGTGTTAGAAACCCACAAAATCAAAGAAGAGATTTCTGGATATCCAGAAAGAACGTTTTTGTCCTCACAAGAGCATTTGACAATATTTGGAATGGAACAAACAAGAATGGGGAAGACAGCAAATGCATTTGCGTAAGAAACATATTAACCCAAGCATTATTTACATCATTTAATTACTTTGCTATAATCTGGTTGCATTTTAAATTTGTGATTCATTTATATTTAATTTCAGGTCGTCTATGACGTGAAAGACGAATTCGTACTCACAGCGTATCCACTTTAGAAATTAACAAAACTTAAGTATTATCAACAGTTCTATTTTTGTACTTGTATACATATATAGTAGGTAAAAATAATGTATACGTATGAATATCAATAAAATCCATATTTCCCTTGATTTCGCAAATGTTAGTAAAGTTTTGTTAAGGTGCAAATTTCTTAATATTTGCAATTTTTGCTGTCACAAGCTATTACCGACGCCAAGCTCTTAGCTTCAGGTAGCGAGTTCTCATGTCAATTGTCAAAAAAAGTGCGCCAGAAATTGTTATATAATTCGAAGAACCCTTTTCTCGTCTTCATTCGTAATTTCTTTCTTTCGCTAATGCTTGCTACTTGAGGCTGCTACTATGTCCGACAACGTTCAAGATCTAGCCAACTTGCTTACATCAGTCCTGTCCCAGGCACTGGCAGAGCAGAAGATGCTGTGGGATCTGTTTCATAGTGAAGCAGCTCACCCTCCTGTCATTCCTGCTCCAGATCCCTGCGTCATTTGCCATGAGGAAGCGCCAAGCTGCAACTTTGATGGTTGCGCTTCCTCATGCTCCAGCCGCCCCCGATTATGTCTGGAATGCTGCATCCAGACAGTGCAGGCAAATTTTGTCAATTGCTCCTGGTGCCGCGTAGTGTTCAGCGGATACTATGATGGGAATCACTTTCATCCGGTAAGCTTAAGGTCTATGTAAATTAATGTCTAGGTTACTATCATTATTAATACTCTCAGAGCAGTCGTGTAAAGGTTAGTTTCTATTCAACCAACGGAGGTGACAGCATAAAGCTTCCATTTAGAAGATCTGCTGGACACTCACGACATTCCTCAAGTTTCTGGAATCAGGACAGTATATTCATAGTTTGTTTAGCTTGATTGCGACAAAGAGGGTTCTTTTAATTTATTTCACAGCACCTGACTATGTATTTCAATATATGAATTACAGTGAAATGATTCCAAAATCCAGTACATCAGAGAAGTTTTTCAGGCACTAAAAGTTGTCCGCATAATAACTTAATCATTATATATTCTATAAATGATTACCATTAATTATTCGGATCTTTTCCACAATCCCCCCCTCAAAACGAACTGGTCGGATTGGGGGTTATTGGGTGATTCAAATGCGTTTATATATTGGGAAGGTGTTACCTGAGGCTCAGTAATTTCAAAAATTTCAATTATTTTAATTTTTGTTAAATTTTAAAATTTTTTAAATTTCAAAATTTTTGAATTTTTTCAAAATTTTCTGATAGATTCGATGATGCTGAGTATTTTTCCTTCTTGCAGCAACATCTGAAAATGTTTCCTGCGATCGCTACAGCGGCTCTAAGTGTAAAGATCAAAGGAAAACGCCGCCTGTATGCAGGAGTATCGTGTGCCTATTGTTGGCGGCAATTTCCTTTGATCTTTACAGTTAGAGCCGCTGTAGAGATCGCAGGAAGCACTTTCAGATGTTACTGCAACAAGGAAAATGCTCAGAATTATCGAATCTATCAAAAAATTTTAAAAAATTTCAAAAATTTTGAAATTTAAAAGATTTTAAAATTTTAAAAAAATTAAAATTATATATTGAAATTTTTGAAATTACTGAGCCTCAGGTAACACCTTCTCAAAATATAAACGCATTTGGATCTCCCAATAACCCCTAATCCAACCAGTTCGTATTGAGGGGGGGATTGTGGAAAAGATCCAATTATTCTGCCTTTACTTTGCTATAATATGTTTCTGTTTTCTTTATAGGTGCCAGTTGATCAATGCCAGCAACAATGGCATTCAACCAATTGGCTGGGTAAGTAACATTTAATGTTTATCTTAAAGTCGTGGAAACATAAGTTATATTTGCTTAAGTATGCAAACAAATTGCATTTCAAAAATGGGGGACGGGAGGTTTATTGTAAGGCTGGTTTGAAAAATCAGGCATTTTCTGCAGGTACATAACCTCTCATCAGAAAAGAAATTCTTAATACACTGAAAATTTGTTTTCAAATGATTCCTTTCACACCTTAGCTTCAACAAATTATGAAACTTTTATTATAAACGCATTGCCGTAATTTTATTTCCTTTGTTAAATCTATTATAAAAGATCAAATTCTTAATAGTAGAGAAAATTTGCTTTTGAATGATACCCTTCACGGCTGCTTTTCAACAAATTACAAAACTTTTGTCTCTAATGCATAGGTCTTATTTGATTTCCTGCGTGAATAGTATGTAAACAATTGCCCTTCATATCAGGGGACGGGTGGTTTATTGGAATTTCTAAGGTTGGTTTGAAAAGTCAGACATTTTCTGCAGGTACACAACCTCTCATCAAAAGTTCTTAATACACTGAAAATTTGCTTTCAAATGATACCTTCCACACCTGTGTTTTAACAAATTATGAAACTCTTGTTTTAAACGCATTTTATTTTATTTTATTTCCTTCGTTAAATCTACAAAAACCCAGATTCTTAATAGTAGAGAAAATTTGCTTTTGAATGATAGCCTTCACGGCTGCTTTTCAACAAATTACGAAACTTTTGTCTCTAATGCATAGGTCTTATTTGATTTCCTGCGTTAAAAGTATGTAAACAGGTTGCCTTTCAAATTTAAAGTCTGGGAGGTTTACTGGAAATTGTAAGGATGTTTTGAAAAACTAGACAAAGTTTGTACTAAAGTCTGACCAAAAAATGTAGGGAGCGAAATTGTTTTGTTTGTACTGAATTACCGGTACATTTTTGCTGCAGCAATGTATATATTTTCTGAACCGTCATGGCATGAACTTTCTTTTGGTTGAAAAAATTTTTTTAAAAAATTAAAATTCATCAAAAGAAGCCGATTTTTTAAGTTTTGAAAGATCAGTAGAAGTCAGGAACTAGCCGTTCGGTGGAAAATTAGCCCATGTCCCAAACACTTAGAATCCCGAATATCAGCTCATTTCGTCAAGAATTGCGACAGTTATTAAATTTTTTCGATTTTCAAAAGCCTTTGATCTTTACCGCTTTTCCAACTTTGACTGGCTATTACTCGCGACTCACTCAATGCAAAAATTTTTTAATTGGATTTTCGGGACCGCTTACGTGTTAGCTTTCATGTAATATATGTGGTTTTTCAAAATTTGAAAATCGATTTTTTCGAAAAATACCACTTTTTGACCCAAAATTTCGACAATGCGAATCCAGCAAAAGTGGGTAAAGATAACATTATCATAAAGTTCATGCTGAGCTGAATCCAACGATATAAAGTTTTCGTGGCTACGGCTTAAATTGCCCCAGCAACGAATTTTTAAACAATTTCTTATTTCAGCTGATTTCTGTCAAGTTGTGCTATATTGTGCATTGATTTGCAAATAGTGTAAACTAGCCAAAAACCGGCTAAAAGCGAAATTGTTTAAAAATTCGTTGCTGGGGCAATTTAAGCCGTAGCTACGAAAACTTTATATCGTTGGATTCAGCTCAGATTAAACTCTATGATAATGTTATCTTTACCCACTTTTGCTGGATTCGCATTGTCGAAATTTTGGGTCAAATAGTGGTATTTTTCGAAAAAATCGATTTTCAAATTTTGAAAAACCACATATATCACGTGAAAGCTGACACCTAAGCGGTCTGGAAAATCCAATTAAAAAATTTTTGCATTGAGGGAGTCGCGAGTAATAGCCAGTCAAATTTGGAAAAGCGGCGAAGATCAAAGGATTTTGAAAATCGAAAAAATTGAATAACTATTGCAATTTTTGACGAAATGAGCTGATATTCGGGATTCAAAATGTTTGGGACATGGGCTAATTTTCCACCGAACGGCTAGTTCCTGGCTTCTACTGATCTTTCAAAACTTAAAAAATCGGCTTCTTTTGATGAATTTTCATTTTTTAAAAAATCTTTTTCAACCAAAAGAAAGTTCATGCCATGACGGTTCAGAAAATATATACATTGCTGCAGCAAAAATGTACCGGTAATTCAGCATAAACAAAACAATTTCGCTCCCTACATTTTTTGGTCAGACTTTAGTAAACAACCTCTCATAAAAACTAAATTCTTCATAGTACAGAAAATTTGCTTTCAAATGATACCGTTCACACCTTGGTTTAAGCAAATTATGAAACTTTTATTTTTAAGCGCATGGCCGTAATTTAATTTCCTTTGGTAAATCTAGAATAAAAACCCAAATTCTTGGAAAATTTGCTTTTGAATTAGAGTCTTCACTTATAATCATTTTTTGAATGAGGAATATTATTTAAGAAAGAGTTTGAGAAATAATTTATACTGAAAAATATTCAGAAACAATTGCTAAACTCATGTTGAACCGAAAATAGGCATAGCCTAGTGATTGATGTCAATTTTGAAGTTGTGTATTTTTTAGAATTATCAGCCGGCGGCCCACGATTATGATTCCGACGATCTGTGGTCCGTCAATGGTGCTGCATCAGATACGGATGAGTACCTTTCTAAAGAAGAGGAATCCGACGAAGACGGAAGAGTTGAAACGGACTAAAAAAGCGAGACTTTTTAAACGGTTTTTGCTCGTGTTTGTTTTTTATTATGTAATAAATGTAATTCATTCAATCATCAAGCGATAAGGCTAATGTACATTAGAATGTATTTTAAGCATCAGTCATCTGAGTGACAGGTTTGCCACAACCGCCAAGCAGAGCTGTATTGGAGAAATTTAATAATGGAACAATTTCAGTATTACTTTACTATAGTAGAAAGCACTAGAAAAGCGGTGACTAAATGCCTTATTAAAATTTTAAATTACAACATCAGTTGAAAGTACGAAGCACGAGATACAAAAACTTAATAAAGAAAGTAAATTTTACTACACAAAAACTTTCAGTTTTACTTAGTGCTTTACAGCATGAAACAACTTGTTTAATAGTTGCAAAGCAAAGTGTTGCAAACTGAGGCAAAGTTTCTTTAATTCTAAAGCAGCATGACGCTATTTTCTTTAAATCTGTCATCAGTCTGACAGGTTGCCGGTAATATCAAAGAAGGTACGAAGGAGGAGGTGCTGGAATCACCATATCTACACTACTATCCCATAGAAATAACCCGTCTAGTGCTAATTTCTAATTCAAACATCCTAATTTCTAACATAGGAAGAAAACAATGAACACACAGACAATATAGTTTTCTGGAAGTTTTGTCCTGGTGGCGGGATAACAATCTTCATAAGATTCCACAACACAAAGATACTGATGTTTCAGTCACTGAAACTGAAACTGTAACTAGGTTTCAGTTTGTACAGGTTTCAGTTTCAGTCACTGCAACTGAAACTGAAACTCAAACTATTTTGGCAGGAGACCTGAAACTGAAACTTTTTTAGGCTGCCGACTGAAACTGAAACTGAAACTAATTTGGGTAAAAACCTGAAACTCGGACTGAAACTGGTTTCAGTCTTTCCATAAAACTTTTGAAGGTTTTGAACATTTTGAAGGTTTTGAACTTCGATTCTGTTAGTACTGCTGCAGCGGAGGCTGAATAAACATCAAATTGCGCTTTGTGTCAACTCAGAAGGAAGGAAACCGTTCATTTTAAAGTGAGCTGAAACTGAAACTCTGACTGAAACTAAAACTGAAACTGAGATTATTTTACGTTGCCTTCTGAAACTGAAACTATTAAGCTGAAACTATTTTGGTCCGCCGACTGAAACTGAAACTAAAATCGGCAACTGAAACAAAACTACACAAAGATTATTCCAAATTATACAAGATCGTTTAAAAAACTGGAATTGGTCGGACACCAGCTTAACCTTAAAATGCTGTTTATTCCCTTTAAGCACATTTTACAATGCCAACTTAGCATCCTTGCTCAGGCACATCAATGGCAGAAAACAAAAACGGCAACACTTTCTAAACAGTTAACTAAGTCACTAACAATCCCACCAAATCAAAAGTAATGCACGTATACGCCTCCTTTGTCATGACTAGTGGGAAAGTGTGGGAAGAACTGGTCATGGCGTGGCCTGATGTTAGTGGAAACATCGTTTATGCATACATATGTGTCGCAGTAAAGTAGTACATTTAGTGATGTACTACATCCCTAGAAAATTTCAGTGATGTACTGCATCACTAGTCAAGTTGTACATTGGAGGTTAAAGGCCTGAAATGTACAACTTTACTGACAAATTTCAGTAATGTAGTACATCACTGAGTGATTGTTAGTGATGTTGTCCATCACTAAAACGTTTTCAGTAAATCAATACATTTACGTTTGCTTCCTGTCTTTATGCTATAGAGGGAGAAAATTTACAAACTAAAGACTGGCTTTTTCCTACAGGGGGGTGGGCCCCCCCCAGAAATTCGGTCCCCCCCAGACTTGGGTCCCCCCCCAGAATCACCCCCCCAGGATTCGCGCTTCCCCCTAGAACTCTAAAGTGCCCGGAAAAATAGGGTTTTGAGGGTAAATTTTCAAAAAATTTTTACCTATTTTTAAGCATTTTTTAGCTATTTTAAGCTTAGATTTAAGTTAAAAATAGTTAATTTTTTAGCTCAGCAGCAAAAAATAGCTATTTTTTAAGCATTTTTCGAAAAATTTTCTCCCCCCCAGAAATCCGAGCCCCCCTTTATGTTTTAGTAAGATTACTTTTTATTCCGTACTCTTATCACTCCAAAAAGGAGTGTTCTAAACTTGGTTTTCTTTGGGCCTTGAGTTAAGGCAAACCTTTTCCTTTTTTATTGTCTGAGAAGTTGTCTACCTCCCAGACTACACACCAGTCAGGTGTTGTTGTCCTCCTTTCCCCTTTCTTCTTCTTAGTGTCCAACAATTGTCCTCACCTGAACTTTTGGCCGAGGCTAGGGCCAACAAAGAAGAAATAGAAATTTACAAAAAATAGGCCCAAGTTGTAAAGATTAAAGGGGGCCGTTCCCTTTATTAATTAATACTAATACTATAATAAAAAATAGCTAGATAGGCGTAGGTAGATACGTGTTATAATTATGTAAATTTTAACTTATGGAAAATTACGCAGCTTGCGCAATAATTCGCTAAAGTTCCGAAATTTCGTAAAATTGCCCCTTTGGTTGCGTTTACGTGTTAAAGAAAATTTCGCCAAGTTTCGCCGAGTTTCAGCACCCAAAATTTATCAAAAATGGGTCAGCTGGAGGGCAATAATTTCCAAATCTCATTAATTTCCACCCCTGACGGCCGGCCAACCCGGCACGCCTTCGAATGGCCAATGCTAAAGGTGGCGAGCTTCTAGAAAGGTCTAGAACTTTCTAGAAGCTTTGCCTTAAAATCAAAAGGAAAGCGAGTTCCAGGCCTCGCTAATGACCTGTCACCGAGCTGTCAGCAAAACTGTCAGCTCGGCCTCAAAATTTTCGCTTCCTCAGTGTTCGCTTGAGTGCAACCGAGAGCGGTTGCTTCCCTTCCCCCGGTGCATCTCCAATGCCATTGGCATGGCATGGGGAATTTCAATGCACCTCCCCTGGTTAGGGCCTTCGGGCCAGAAAAGAAATTGAGTTTTACCGCGAACACTTCCAAATTAGGGCCATATAGGCTTATTATGCCTGGCTAAAAATTATGAGAAGAAGAAAACGCTAGGGTTTGAACGGTCACCTTTTGGCCTTATTTTTTTATTGAGGCCTTTGGCCATTTTTCTTTACTTTTACGATTTTTAGGGCCTCGAGCCAAATTTTTATGCTTTTATGAGGCCAAGGGGCCATTCTTTTTCACACGCTTTTTGGGCCAGTGAGCCCCAAATGTTTCCAGTATTTTGGGCATGAGGCAATATTTTCAGTTCCATAGCATGTGTGGGCTTTCGAGCCACTTTTAGTTCATTTTAATTATTATTTTATTATTTTAACAAAAAAGAGGGCAGCTCATGTACGCCCCTCCTGTTCGATGGGGTCTTGAGAATTGCCCCAGCTTTCGTTTCTTTAGTATTAAAACCAGATACTCTCTTACTATCGAGGTTTGTTGACCTCCGCCCCTTATTACTTATGTGTTTTATTATTCTCTTTATTCGCACTCTTCCGGTCAGCCATGACCAATATTTTTACCATTTTTATAAGGCTCTTTTTGGCCAAAAATGGGTTTTAAAGTAGAGATCGGGATTATTAAGCGGGGACCCAACCCCTACGTTTAAGCTAGAGGGTCCCTTTGCTACGACCTTAAATTGTTGAGTTAATTAGTAAAGATATTCACCCCACAACCGGCAACTGGGAGTTGCCTGTCATACTGTTTCGTCATGGCTTTGTTAAGCCTCAAAAAATCACTGTTGTTAATTCATGTTTGTTTGCAGTAGGTCGGTACCAAAAATAATAGGTTGTCAAAAATGCTAAATAAATTTCAAAGAAGATTCTTAAAATAAACAGTTATTTATGATCGGTTATTTTCACTTAATAATCAAGCGTTTCATGGGGAATGACCGGCTTCCCCACCGTTAACTTAATTATTGTTAGTAGTTTTATTTAGTAATGATGGCTTGGCAATCATTACTCACACGGCTTTCCAAAATTTCAAAATTCTTCGGGAATCTTATTAACATCGGTCAATGTTCTGCGCTAAAAGTCGAGTTTTAGAATCCTAAAACTCGCATCAAAATCTCCGTAAAATTTTTTAAAATTAACAATTAATATTACGAATGTATGTTTAATATAGTAGTCAAGAAATTAGAATAGTAAGTGTATTTAGAATTAGGTTTTGTTGAATTGCTTTTGTAACCATGTTTATAGTTAGGATTAGTGGGGACCCTTTTTTCATTATCATGAAATCACTCTTTGTCATGAAGAAATTAGCTAAAATGTTTGCGCAACCTGGGTTTTGCGTACTCTTCCCAACTTTAGCAAGCGGTCAATCTAGAAAGCAGTAATCGGGGCAACTAAAAATGGGTCCCTGGGTATTTTTGTGTAACACACGTCTAGTAAGTGGCAACCCTCCAGCTTGCATAGTAAATGCTCTACAATCGCTGGCTGGCTGGCTGTTAGAACATCAAATGAACTTATTTTGGAAAGTTTCATCAAATTTCATCTTGGTTTGAGTTGGCAACCAACAATATCTGCCCAAAAGCAAGAGTTTTTAGTACCAAGAGTGGGAAGCTTGGCCCTTCCTAATGGAAACGGCCTGCGAGATGCTCGGCACGTTAAGGCTGAAATCTCGGGGGGGGGGGGAGGTACCACTTACTATTGTTCGAACTAAAACGCATCTGATTGGCTAATCGCTTACATTATGTCAAATTTACCTGAATAAGCGGACCCCCCCGACATCTCAGGGGGGGTCCCGCTTAGCCTTGTTAAGCGTGTGTTTATATGCAGTCGAACTGAAAAGCCTCAGCGTAATGCCTGAAACAGTTGAAAATAATAATGAGTTACGTAAGTAATTTAGATAGCTTGCAAGAACCATCTTCGAATAAATGTAAAATTACCAAACTTGTGGATTTAATAATTTTCTGAAGTTCAACATTTACTGAAACAGGAAGTTGTTACCTTCCCCGTCGGAATCCGGAGAACAAAAGGTCCCTTATTCGATTATGTTCAACCAAGAGTACATAATAACTAAGAGTGTGACAAGCGTCAAACTCTTAGTTATTAGGCTTGGGGACATGATCTGTACGATAACGGCTATAATACATACATATCTGTTTTGATTTTAAAAACTGTGTTAAAATTAAAACAATTTCTTAATTTTGTAAACTAATATTTTTAACGTCTGGAGTTTATCCTAATGCACCCCCTTTGCACATATTGTGATAATGTATGACCTATCTTTTGGCTTTAAATATGACGTCGGCATGCCCCTTGAACCTCTAGCCACACATAAAGACAAAGTCGTTTAAGGTGGTGATTCCCTTTGGTCACATAAAGTTTGCACCATTATTACTTATTCATTACTTGGAGTTAAGAAGCCATTTTTATATCAAAATGTAGCTTGACATTTTCTCTTTTTAATGCGTGCCACGAAACTAATGTTACTTTTTAAAAATATTTTTAACACATTTTAGAAGAAGTATAATCTTCCAGAATTTTTGCAGACTCAAGTAAATTTTTTCGCGAGACATTGGTTATATCATTCGATACCTCCATCAAATAGCTGGGGACGATTTTTTATTTTTTGTGAAATCGCTCTTCGTTATAGAGAAATAAGCTGAAATGTGTGCGTAACCTGTATTTTGCCAACTTTTCCCAAATTTGTCAAGCGATTACTATAGCTAGAAAGCAGCAATCGGGGCAACTAAAAAATCGTCCCTGGGTATATTTGTGCAGAACACATTCGTTCAGTAGCAGCCCTCCAACTTGCATGGTGAATGCTCCACAATCTTTGGAAAAAATTGGTCGTGTTTTTGCAAAAACTACATTTTGTATGATAGCAGCCTACAGGATAGAAGTTGGAAGACGACCATGCGTCGGATAGTTTGTCCCTGTGAGACCTTCAGATCGACGCCCTTAGTTTGATTTTGCGACTTGCGTAGTTCAAGAAATGTTTGATTAATTGATTTCTGCAAAAATGACAAGTTTTCGACGCCAAAACAAGAAAATCGGCTATATCTCACGGTAGAAAAAAGCTAGAAACTTGCTTTAAAAAGCAAAAATGTGAAGCTCAATGAGATCTTTCAAGTGAATATAGTCATAGCTGTGTAGCTGCTGCCAAACGTTCAGAAATTGCGAAAAACCACTCTGACCGGAAAACTCAAATTTTTGAATCGGGATTGCGCGGAGGGTGTTAGAACGCTAAAAGAACTTATTTCGGAAAGTTTCGTCAAATTTCATCTTCATTTATGCCTCCAACCAACAATATGTCACCAAAAGGAATCACCACCTTAAGACAAAATACAGAATTTACTAGAAAATACAGTATTTGCTGGACGAGTTTCAGTAAAAATGGTATTTACGTGTAAAGATAGGAAGCTTAAAGAAAATACCATTCTTACTAGTAAATATCGTATTTACTGAAATCGGCCAGTAAATACTGTATTTACTGAATACATAAATTACTACGACATAAATATATATATATATATATATATATATATATATATATATATAATATATATATGTATGTATATATATATATACCGCTCCGCAGAGGGGTCCGCTTGTACACGTAAATTTGACATAAGGTAGGCGATTAGCCAATTAGATGCGTTTTAGTTCAAAAGCATATAAACACATGCTGAACAATGGTAAGTGGTACTCCCCCCCGAGATTTCGGCTTGAATGTGCCGAGCATCTCGCAGGCCATTTCCATTAGGAAAGGCCAAGCTTCTCACTCTTGGTATTATAAACTCCTGCCAAAGGGAATCACCACCTTAAATGGTCGATTGTATTTCTTGCTTAAGGGGGCGCTTCCATTACCGGGACCGGCTCTCCTGCATTCAATTCTCAACCAATCTCTTTCAAATTTTCAGCAACGATAGTTGGTACTAAGAACTAGTAATTTGCTGAGTTTGAAAAATTTATTGCTTGGCTTGCAACTTACACAAGAGGGATAATTTCAAATTTTCCAAATGGTGTCACTCATTAACGGCTAAATAAAAGTAGCTCAAATTTTGCACAAATCTATAAACGGACCTAATGCAGGGGCACTTTTTCAATTTTTTGATTTGTGCAATTTTGAGTATTTTATAAATGTTCAAAAACTTTAGAAGTCGATATCTCACGGAATTTAAGGTTTAAACAAAAAATGAAAAAAGTGCCCCTGCGTACCTCTTTAATAAACGTACATGCAAAATTTGAGCAACTTTGGTCGAAGCATTTATGAGAAAGTTAAATTGGAAAATTCCGCTCTAATTGCTTTTGTTTTGCACATATATTATGATTTTAATAAGTTGCGTAGTGCATTTTATAAAATAATAAACAAATGCAACACAAAAGTATCATGAAATATCCTTTAGAATTCATTTTCGAA
Source organism: Trissonchulus latispiculum (assembly GCA_030248195.1). Classification (NCBI taxonomy): domain Eukaryota; kingdom Metazoa; phylum Nematoda; class Enoplea; order Enoplida; family Ironidae; genus Trissonchulus; species Trissonchulus latispiculum. The sequence goes on from JASAND010025822.1 coordinate 29,901, forward strand.
CTGTTAGTTTTTACTTTGCTAAACGAAATGAGAATGGTCAACGTAAATTTGCCAATTATTCAACCGCCTGTAACTTTTGATAGAAACCACTTGCAGAAGTGATATGCACATCGTTGTATTAAAGCTCTTTTTATGCTCTTTCACATAGCGCATTCGAATTAATCGTTTGGGGCTTTAATAAAATTTCGATTTTTTAAGCCATAATGGTAGCTAGCCAAGCAGATGGTCTCAGTTATTGAAATTTTGTCAAAACATGCCCCGCCAACCAAAGTAACTTCAGTTGGGATTTCTTTAAAATTGAGCAATCGGTCCAAATTTTACATCAATAATCCCGATAATGGAAGCGCCCCCTTAAAACGGTGCAAAATCGCTTTAAAACGGTGCAAAATCGCTTTAAAACGGTGCAAAATCGCTTTAAAACGGTGCAAAAAAGCCTAAAACGTTAAGAACAAGCCTTATTTTGATGAAAAAAGGGCTGAAGTACAGAAAATTTTGCATTTTTTGCCATTAGTAAGGATAAAAAAAGTAAGCATAAAAAGTAAGCCAATACTACGCAGGGGCAGGACCAGTAATGGATGTAGTTTTTAGTTATTCGTATCATTTCTTTTAGTCTGAAATCAATACATATCTTTATTGTTATTTTTGGCCGCATAGTTATAGCAGTGTATAGTATATATATACGATTTTAGACCACTTTGGATCATAGGTGTAATGGGGGGGTCAACCCGCCCAGCCATTTTTCCAACCCCCTCCCAGAAATTTTTGGGGGGCCCCGGCCCCCGGCCAGGGGGGGGGTAGTCACGCCTGAAAATTGGCTAAAAATTGGGTAATTTTAGGGTAAATTTTTCAAAATCCAAATTTTTGGCTTAACGTGTCTATCGCGAGAAATACACGTTTATAACGGTTTTATCTTTATGGACTTCTTTCTAGACTCAATATTGACCTTATTCTGGACTCAGAACCATGTAGTCAATCAAGTTTTCAAGTTTAAAAACACTGTCTAATTACTTAATGATTTCATGTTTTTCGGCATTAGCAATGGCTGAAAATGCGATTTTTGCCATAAAAATAGAAAAATTTTTTTGGGGGAGGTTTGGGGGGGCGTGGGGGGTTTGGAGTGGAGGGGGGTCTAAAAAGGCCCCCCCCCCAAATTCCGGGGGAGGGGTCCCCACCAACCCAAATCCCCGTTACACCTATGCTTTGGATCACCCCCAGTTTTGGGTTCTCCCCCACTCTCGTCACCACTAGCGTAGCAAAAAAATTTCGGAGGGGGCAAGCCAAAAGTTTTTTGAAATTTGAGCTGAAACTGTGGTCTCTGCCTTCTGGAGTCCAATTTCAAGTGCAAACTAGAATTTTTGAGGTACTTTCGTGTAAAATTAGCGGCGCAGGCAAAATTTTTTGAAAATATATATTTACCCGCATTCCTACTTTGGTAATGGTATACAAATTTTTCTTTGACCTTCGATTTCGGGGGGCATGCCCCTCTCGCCTCCCCCTGTGGCTACGCGCCTACTCCCCACCCCCACTTTTTCACGCCTAGAAAAGCCCAGCCTGTTTTTTTCGTCGAAACTTTATGCGAACTTTTACGCAGTCCTCCAAAATTTATTGCGTAATTTCGCAAAATTGCGAAATTCTTATTTTTTAGTTTTTAAAGAGAACTAATGAATTTTAGTAATTTGGGTGTATTTAAGGTGCTGGTATCGTTTTGTGCAGTGCTTTTGTGGGTATTTTTTGAAAAGCCATAAGTTTCGCAATTTTGTGAGTTGGAAAGAGCTTTATACATCATTTTAAAGCTTATAATCTGTAGATTCTCATGAGCGCACGAAACTAATAAAAATTCCCAAAAAAATAGCGAAAATATTCTGACATACTGACATCTGACAGGCTGAGTATAGACCAAAAATTTTTGAACATCGATTTCTCAAAACTGAGGAATGAGCCAAATTTTTTTCTTGTGCTGTCCTATAAAGGACATGTGGGCCGAGGGACATTTTTTGGATTTGGCTTAGCAGGTCTTAACGGTCAAGAAAATCCATTAAATGTGCGGTGCCACGAAATTTCGCAACTTTGCATTGAGTTTTCTCGCAACTGGAGATATTTTAGCTCAAACCAAGAAAAATGTCCCTCCGCAATAGTGCGAATTCTCATTTTGCCAGAAATCACGCGAATCCGTTGGGTAGTTTTTGAGAAATCGATGTTCAAAACAAAATAATCGCAGTTTTGCCAAAATGGTTTTTCGGCCAAATCTCTAGCTTAGAGCAACAAACTCCGGCTAATAGGCATTGATAAAATGTGCAATGAGACTGTGTATCGATCGAGTATAAATAAACCAAAATTGTCAGTAAGATTTGGCAGTAATTTTGAAAAAACTGATTTTCTCGAAAACGGCCATTTTTGGACCCCAAAAATCGTTTTTTGCTTATACTGACTTAACCACTAGAGATAGCTCAAAAGTTGTAAAAGCAAAAATGTTCATTTTTGTGCCCTCTTTCCAGCCATACCAACCAATCTGGTGTCTCGACTATCGGCTGAGAGAATAATGGCAAAACCAAAAATTTCTTATCTTTGCACCTAAAAATGCGGGACTGGTCCCAGAATGTTAAAGAGCACCGAAATAGTGCATTTGAAAAGTTTCATCCACTTTCATAAAGAATTAAAGCCTTTAGGGTTAAATTTACACAAAGCGATACCAGCACCTTAAACACATTTTTAACATTTGACGCATACGTAGTATTAACCAAGTTATACCTTGAACTATTTTTCGAAAAACGAAGCATGTGTAAGTAGTAAGTGTGTTTTTACAAATTTATATATATTAACTTAATAAGAGAGACGCGGGGGTCTGGGGCAGTGGCGGATCCAGGATTTTGAAAAGGGGGGGGCCCGCTGAAAAATTTTTCCGGGGGGAACCAAATTTTTCCGGGGGGGGGGGGGCGAATTTGCTTTTTCCAGGAACAAAATATTTTTACAAGAAAATTAATATTGTGTATGGAAAAAGTTAGTTCACCTGCCAATTGGAAAAACCTATATAAATATCCCGTGAGTGAAGCAAAGCATGGAGAATTGAGACAAGCACACGGGGGGTCTGGGGGGCAGAGCCCCCCAGAAGTTGGAGAATTTTTTGAAATTGGAAAAATATCTGCCATGCAAACTTTTGAAAAGATTAAATAAATAAAATGGAGATGTATATGCATGTATATATAGTAACTTACGAAGTGAAAAACTTGCAGTAAAATAGTATATACAAGGAATAGTAGTAATAAAGAGGTCAAGTTTCAATGGCAACAAAGATAATGTGCGAAACGGAGGGTATGGGGGGCGGAGCCCAAAGAATTTTTTGAAATCGTGGAAAATTCAGCAATTCAAATGTTTAGAAAGATTAGTTACGATGAGATGAGTTGTATAATCGATCAGTGGAAAACCAAAACTGGAATTGGATGCTTTTCAGAATTTTTCACTTCCACGATTTAATCTGAGCACTTTCAGAAGCTGCCAATTATCAGACTTGCATTGCCCATTTATATATATGTATACGTTATGAAAGCAAAATAAAATTTGTAAATGTAAATGCCCGTATATAAGCCGATATACAGTCATAAAATAAACTGAAGGCGTTGAGTACAATTATATACTTACAAAACAGGAAAGGAAACAAAATAGAGGACACTTGAACAGACAGAAGTTCTGTCACAGAAAGAACTACGTACGTAATAAAGCAGCACAGAAGTATAAGTGCGCCGCAGTCGAAATTTTTTAAAAATTTGTGAAATTTATTAAAATTATGCTTTGCTTAATTTTCACTCAAAATATGCATATAAACAGCTGAAAAAATTTTCTAGGGGGGGCCCGGAATGTCAAAGGAGGGGGCCCAAATCGCAAAGGGGGGGGCCCGGGCCCCCCCTGGATCCGCAACTGGTCTGGGGGCGGAGCCCCAGAAGCTGAGAAGCTTTTATAAAACCGAGAAAAATCCTTAGTGGAAAGTTTTTAAAAGTATGGTTTGGTTAAATTTTTCAACACTAAAGGATTTCATTGCATAGCTGTCACTAGGCATTCTAACTCGGCTAAGATTGAAAGGTGTCTACGTATATATATAGAAATAGGCGTTCCGAAGTCGCGAAAATGTTTTGAAAGATTTTTTCAAAACGTATCTGACACACGTTCATTTTTCATCTGAGACAACTGAAAATTTCTACTCAAGGCAAAAAATTTTTGCCGAACTTTACGCAGACCTCCGAAAAAAAGTTGCGGAAATTTCAAAAAAAGTGCGGAATTTCTCAGCTTTTTTCGCAAAACAACACAGAGCCCAGCTATGCAATAAAATTTTTTAGCATTGACAAATTTCCTAAAGTAGTCTGAAGAAGTATATACTATATTTTCTCAGTTCTGGTGACCCCGCCCCTCAGACTCCCGCCCGCATCTCTTCACTTTTTAATTTATATATACAATACTGTAAGAACACGCGTACACATGCTTAGACTTTCCAAAAATAGTTGTCAGTTGGTGGTTAATTGTGTGCGTTAAATGCTAAAACTGTGTTTAAATACACCCAAAATACTAAACTTCATTAGTTGTCTTTAAATACTAAAAAATAAGAATTTCGCAATGTTTCGTAAAAAATTTTGGAGGACTGCGTAAAACTTCGCAAAACGTTTCGACAAAAACACAGATATACTGGGCTTATTCTAGGGATTTTTTCTTGGGGGGGGCTCTTTGGGGGGCCCCCTCGGGGGGCGAGTCATTTTTGGGGGGGGGGCGAAAATCGCGCTATTTTTATAGCAATTGCCAAAAATAAGCGGATTTAGTGCTTAAATAGGCAAAAATCGACTAAAAATCTAAAAATTTTTGAAAATTTGGCCTTCTGAGCGATTTTTTCAGGGCAAAAGTTGATACCAAAAGGGGCACCCACTTTTTTTGGGGGGGGGAAGGGTGTTTATGGGGGGGCCCCCGCCCCCCCCCAGTAGAATAAGCCCAGGATATATGTTATTTTGTTTTCAAGGTAATTCTATGGATTCCACAACTGTTGCAAACCAAGAGGTTGCTGACCCAGTTGCTGCTGAATTGGTATGTTGTTTTCTTAATTCGTATCGATTCTTGCAAGATTTTGGATAGAGCATTCGTCGGAATTTTCGGATTATGAGAACATGATTGGTGGTTTATCTGGGGGATCCCGAACAAATCACATGGTGGTAGTATATATATAATTAAAAATTATTTTATTACATCTACTTGATTTCTGCCCAGCCCCATGCGCCACGCCTACATACATGTACTATATACATCTGACATGCATGACAATGCTGGTGGCTGCAAGCTGTGAGATCACATCACCAAGTTTGCAGACGAACAGTTACGATGATGCCATAATTTGGTAAGCCACGGGGAATACAAATTTATATAAGGAGCAGCTTGCAGCGTAGTGTGTAGGCTTCATATCCTCCAAAAGCTGTTTGTTGTTTTTTATGAAAAGATTGTCTTAAGGTGGTATATCATAGGGGTCGCGGTAGCGACCCCTATAATATGAGTGAAAATGGTCGAATGACCGTGTAAAACAAGGCTGCGCAGAAGCTGCGCAGATCCTGCGCAGATTATGTGCGCAAAAAATTGTACGTGTCGAGTTTAGTATGTTCCTGAAGTTTCATCCCCGTACCACTTTCCGTTAAAAAGTTATGCCAAAAATCGCTTACGAGAGTGATGTTTTTTTTTCCGGTTTCTCGCTTTTGATGTCTCATAAGGGGGTTTTGTAGCTTGAATAACTACAGATAGAAAAATTTTTGCCTATGAAACCCATATATATTCTTGTAGTACAAATCAAAAATAAGAAAATAAGCTAGTTTTTATGCCTCCCAGGGCCGGAAAAAATTTTTGGCTGGGGGCCAAAGTCGGCCAAAACGCTAAAATGGCCAAAAAGTATGCTTCAAAGGCGCCTTAATAAGTCAGATTGGGCTATATATGGGGCAATACTGACTATATGGTTAAACAGTACACATATCGGGGTCGTTCAAATGCTATATGATTTTCCGACTTCGTGCGTAATTTTTCGGTACTGGCCGGCCAAAGTTGGTGAATTTTGGGTCGAACTTTGAACTTAATTTTTTTCGCTTATTTTGCTACATGAGTTGCTCAAATTTTGCATACAAAGGTTTTTTGGGACGTAGAATCGATTCCCGCTATCAGTTTTGCTGCCCGAGTAACCCAAGTTGCTGGGTTGGTTCCACTTGACCGTCTGAGGGGTCATGTCGGTAACCGCTTTCCGGAGGTCCATAGTAGGCTTTACTTTGCCTCTCCAAACTTTGTCTATAGGGGTTTTCTGGTGCGCCCAGCTCATTCCCGGTGTCCGTTTTGCCGTCTGACCCACCCATGATCTTGCTGTGCTGGTTCCACTTTGCCGTCTGGAGGGTCCGGTCGGTACCGACTTCCGGGAACACCATATAGGACTGTACATAGCCTGACAAAACATTGTCTATAGGGGTTTTCTGGTGCGCCCAGCTCATTCCTGGCATCCGTTTTGCCGTCTGACCCACCCATCTTGCTGTGCTGGTTCCACTTTGCCGTCTGGAGGGTCCGGTCGGTACCGACTTCCGGGAACACCATAGAGGACTGTACATAGCCTGACAAAACATTGTCTATAGGGGTTTTCTGGTGCGCCCAGCTCATTCCTGGCATCCGTTTTGCCGTCTGACCCACCCATCTTGCTGTGCTGGTTCCACTTTGCCATCTGGAGGGTCAGTTGGGTGGGGGGTCAAGTGGTCGAAAATAAAATTTTTCAAAAGTGGTCAAATTTGGTATCAAATGAAAGCGCTACGCGAGCTGAGCAACTTTTGTCATAGAACTGCATGCTCAAAGTGGCTGCAGAGTGCTGTGGTGGGGTGGGGTGGGGACTTAGGCGATTTTCGGTCAAAAATGAAATTTTTCAAAAGTGGTCAAATTTGGTACCAAATGAAAGCCCTGAGCGAGCTGAGCAACTTTTGTCATAGAACTGCATGCTCAAAGTGGCTGTAGAGTGCTGTGCTGGGGTGGGGTGGGGACTTAGGCGATTTTCGGTCAAAAATGAAATTTTTCAAAAGTGGTCAAATTTGGTACCAAATGAAAGCCCTGAGCGAGCTGAGCAACGGTTGTCATAGAACTGCATGCTCAAAGTGGCTGTAGAGTGCTGTGGTGGGGTGGGGTGGGGACTTGGCGATTTTCGGTCAAAAATGAAATTTTTCAAAAGTGGTCAAATTTCGTACCAAATGAAAGCCCTGAGCGAGCTGAGCAACTTTTGTCATAGAACTGCATGCTCAAAGTGGCTGTAGAGTGCTGTGGTGGGGTGGGGTGGGGACTTGGCGATTTTCGGTCAAAAATGAAATTTTTCAAAAGTGGTCAAATTTGGTACCAAATGAAAGCCCTGAGCGAGCTGAGCAACTTTTGTCATAGAACTGCATGCTCAAAGTGGCTGTAGAGTGCTGTGGTGGGGTGGGGTGGGGACTTAGGCGATTTTCGGTCAAAAATGAAATTTTTCAAAAGTGGTCAAATTTGGTATCAAATGAAAGCCCTAAGCGAGCTGAGCAACTTTTGTCATAGAACTGCATGCTCAAAGTTGCTGTAGAGTGCTGTGGTGGGGTGGGGTGGGGACTTAGGCGATTTTCGGTCAAAAATGAAATTTTTCAAAAGTGGTCAAATTTGGTACCAAATGAAAGCCCTGAGCGAGCTGAGCAACATTTGTCATAGAACTGCATGGTCAAGGTGGTTGTGGAGTGCTGTGGTTGGCTTGCTTGCTACTGCTGAAAGATATCCATATATACATACCTTCATGAGCATACATATATAAAATAATAGAAAACAAGAACAAAAAGTGCTCCTTCGTCGCATGTAAAATACATATGAGTCGTCGTAGGCAGGTTGTACACAAGCAAAAACTAGCCTGTAAAATACATATGAGTTCCGTAGGGAGGTTGTAAATTAAGGAAAACAAGTTGCAACCGCTTAACATATGAGCCTGTCCTACAACGAGGCTCATATTGGCGTCACAGTGCATTCCACATTAAAGCCTCATTAAAGAACCTCAGCTTCATCCACATTACGGAAAAATGAATAGACGTCGTGGCCCAGAAGAAATGGACTGAAGTGAACTACGACTGCTCAAGCCACTAGCGTAGCCAGAAAAAAATTTCGGAGGGGGGCAAGCCAAAATCTTTCAGAAATTAGTGCTGAAACGGAACCTACGGAGGCCGGTTTCAAGTGCAAGCTGGTAGTTTTGAGGTATTTTCGTGGAAAATTAGCGCCGCAGGCGCTTTTTTTGGAAATAATTATCAGAATTTCTATTTTGTGTTAAAATTTTTTCATTCGCCTCCGTTTTCGGGGGGGGGCATGCCCCCCTCGCCCCCCCCCCCCCTGGCTACGCGCCTGGCTCAAGCTGAACTGTACATGCAACCTGATGTTTCCTGAAACACTATGGCACACCTCTAATGCATTCTCGAAACACTTTCACATTATACACACGCAGAATGCGTTCCCACTTTGCTGTGAGTCAGAGCGCCTCATGGCGTACCGTATTGAGCATATCCACAGTATAATGACTGATCAACATTGTATATATGAAGGATAATTTGTAATGAAAAGCTTTATGCAGTATGTATATATTTATATTAGTGATGTGCGCTGAGTAATTTGCGCGCTCCGGAGCTCCGGCCGGAGCGGGCTGCCGGAGCACCGGAGCTCCGGAGCTCCGGAGCTCCGCGGAGCTCCGACTGTTAGTGAAGGCAAAATTGTAAAAATTCCGGTTTAAGCTAAAAACAGGTTGTTTATTCAATAAAAAGCATGCTTACTCGCTGCATATATTTTTAGATGCTGATTTCTTTGCTACATACGAATGCTGTATGTTTGATCTGAAATAAGTTCAGTTTTTGGCAATATTTCACAGAATTTTTGGGTTAATCGATTGTGCATACCTACTGCTGTGTTTACATAAAAGCCCATGTTAGTTTTCACCTTTTTCAAGGTTTTGCAAATTTAAATATTATATTACACATGAAATATATAGTCAATATTTCTGGCAGGAATTTCAACAAATGTTTACCAAACTTTTCAAATCATGCATAAAACATTGCAAACGTGACAGATGTGGAGCTGATTTCATTTACCCACCACCACGTATTTAATTTATCATTAGAGTATTTATATATAATCAAATTAAGATACGTATTATATAAATCTAAGCTAACCAAATTTCTATATGAAAGTTAGATTAGAAAAGATAGATTTGATGAAAGCAAAGAAAACAGCTGCAGATGTTGAAAGTTTACATAGAATTTAGATTTAACGGAAATGTAATATTTAATTGAATAATTAATAACAAGTACGAAATTTAAACTTTTTACGGAACCAATTCTTAAGTGTATTAGAGTTGTATCGAATTTATCTTTCATATATTTATTTAGAAAATGAACAAGCTAAAATTGTCTCCAGAAAAAAAGAACTGTCTTGAGAAGTATAAGAAGGCAGCCTTGAGAAATTTGAAATATTTTAAAACAGGAGTACGACAACTATATCTAAAATTCAATACAGTCTTACGTGCTGTAAGAAAAAATCGTGGAGTTCACAGAAAAATCATTTATACTTTCGAATTTTTTAGCACCTTCAAAGCTTGCAAAAGGCTGCTTCGGGTACCCGGAGCTCCGGAGCTCCGGAGCTCCGGAGCAGAAGCCCGCTCCGGAGCACCGAAAATCGGAGCTCCGCTCCGGAGCTCCGTCGGAGCGGAGCTCCGGCGCACATCACTAATTTATATAAAAGTAAAATATATATCTGCAAATTATTCGTATTATGACATACGCCAATATGAGCCTCGTTGTAGGACAGGCTCATATGTTAAGCGGTTGCAACTTGTTTTCCTTAATTTACAACCTCCCTACGGAACTCATATGTATTTTACAGGCTAGTTTTTGCTTGTGTACAACCTGCCTACGACGACTCATATGTATTTTACATGCGACGAAGGAGCACTTTTTGTTCTTGTATATATATATACGTATATATGGTTTTTTATTGTGTAAGCTTGCCCATCGATCAAGATGTACGTATATATACCTTGGGGGTGGAGGTAGCAACAGTTGCGGCGGCAGTGTTTTTTTGCTCGGACACTTGCGCTCTTCTGCGCACTGCCCCAAAATTTTTTGCGCAATTTGCTAAAAAAGTGGGCATAGCAGGAAAAATGCTAAAATTTAGCATAAAGTTTCTGTTTTGCATTTATTACGTAGTAATTGCATGACCTTCTACAATGTTCAGAGCTGTTGATTATAAGATGCCAGAACTTAATGGCTGAATAAATTTGCAAACTCACCTAACTTTGCAGCGACGGGTCTGGGGCGCTGAAGCAAAAGACTTTAAAAAATATCAACCATTTAACTACTTATGATAATTTTCAAGTTTTATTGATATAAAAGTAAATTTGTATCAAGTTTTATTGATGATATAAAAGTAAATTTTTATCTGTAAGTTTAACAAAACGATGAAACCTTTTGTTGTTTTTAAGTTGTTTGCAAGCTAAGAATCCTCACTGCTTTTTATAAAAAAATACACACGCTAGTTTACAATTTCGCAGTTTTCAGAAAATGATTCCGACATCTGACTCAGTAATTTTCAGGGCTAAGTGCTTTTTGAACTGCCGGTGGTTAGAATAAACTCGGATAATAACATATATACGTAAACTTAGCTGTCACGGAACCTCCTGTTAAAGTTTTGTAAACTTCTCCAAAGCTGCCAAACTAACAATATCTAGCAGTCAGTTATTTCATAACTTGAATCTGCAATGCGAATTGCACATACAAGCTAGAAAATCACACGTACGTTAGGCCATAGGTGCTTGTATATTAATGCTAGCATGTTTACTGAAAGTTAGGTCGCAACAGTGCGATAAACCAGTAGGAGGCAAGCAGGGGCGCACCCAGGATTTTGAAACGGGGGGGGGGTCGAGCCGGAAAAAGTTTTTTTTGCTTTCGCCTGACACGTTTGCGCGTGAGGGGGGTGGCGGCGACAAAGTTTTCAACAAAGAGTTTATTTTGGGACTAGCAAAAATGACGAGATTTAGGACTTGTCGCTAACCTACGCGGGAGGTCTGGGGGGGGGAAGCCCCTCAGAATTTGAGAAAATTTTTGAAATTTTGAAAAAAAGCCGTGATGGAATTTTAAAAGATTTCAATAAAAGTTGAGAAATTCTTTGACTTGACATAATGGCAAAATTTGTATTGGAACTTGAAAAGATTTGAATAAAAAGCTCTGCCAGGCGCATTAAAATCGAGATAGAATAGTGCCGCAGGCGTGGAAATTCAGTAAAATGGAGAAAAATAGAAAAGCGAATCAGGCGCGAAAAATTGAGGTAAAAAAGCGCCGCAGGTCTCCAAACGTTGTAAAAGTTATTAATACATAATAGCGCTGTAGGCCCGAAAAATTTTGAAAATTCAATGAGAAAAGCGCCGCAGGCGAGAAAAATTATAAAAATCGAGATTAGAAAAGCGCCGCAGGCGAGAAAAACTCTAAAAACCTTGATAGAAAAGCGCCACAGGCGAAAAAACTATATATAAAAATTGAGATAGAAAAGGCCACAGGCGCGAAAAATTTTCATAATTTTTTATTTTATGCACTACAAATAGCTCAATTTTTGCTTTCCCCCCAAAAATCTCCGGAAGGGGGGGTCGGAACCCACCCCCCCCCCCTGGGTGCGCCCGTTGAGGCAAGGAAGGACGGAGGTCTGAGGGCGGAGACCCCAGGATAAATTGGAGATTTTTTGTGAAATTGAGAGCCAGGAGCAATCTTTCTGAGCACTTTGAGCAACTAAATTTTAGTAGTTTTGTCTTCGTGTCGCTGGAAAAGGTGCGCATGCGTTAGCACAAGCCCAAAAATTTTTGCTCATTTCAGAAAAAAATTGTGTCATTGCGCACTTTTTTGAGCTAAAAAACACTGTGTGCGGCCGATGGAGTCAGGCGATTTGAGATGGAGCGGGCATGGGTGCGGTTGGTTGCTTAGGTGTCTTTTGATGCATGTTTTGATTATAGGAGGACCTGGACGATGCAATCCTGCGTTTGTCAACCGATGATATTGTCGGACGCATGCGCCTCCTTGAAGGGGAAGTCAGAGTAAGTTACTTCAAGCTTAGATTATGTTTACTACTGCATAACCGTGGCCCAAGACCGTTTATTTATCTTGACTTGGCTGGCGCATTGTTGAAGCTATATACTGTGATACAAATCCACAGACGATTCGAAGACGTGCCTACACCGGATTTGTAATTCCCCTTATAGCCGAGGAAAATTCTTGAAGGAAAACGGAGAAATCTGGCTTGGCGGTCGGTCGGAACTTGAAAGCAGGAACAATAGAAAGGAAAAGCACAGAAAGAGGCACAGTATCACAAAAAGCGTACTCACCCTCTTCTGAAACATGCCAAGGATTGGTGAGAGTGTCAGGCTCCGGCTGAGTTTTTCAAGCCTGGTGCCTGCCAGACCGGATTCCTCGGCCAGCTGACGGCCCACTTCTCTCCAAGACGCTTGGGATGTGAGGCGCTGCCGGACTGGGGCCGCGTAGGAGTCTGCAGTTGGATTTGAGTCTGGGAGGCACTGATATTTATGGAACGCTGTGGCAGTCTGGATTTTGGCTCATATGTTGAGAGGAATGAGATTAGCTTCCTTGAGGGTTAGTTCAGACGGCGAGCCAGCCGGGCAGCCTGTGATGGCTCTGGCAGACTCATTTTGGATAACCTGTAGCTTCTGGAGATTGGAGGGGGCTGTGGGGACCATCCATGCAGCGCCACAGTATTCAAGGGCAAACGCTATGTAAGCAAGGTAGACTAGGCGCAGATCTTCTTTCTGGCACCCCCAGTTAGTGCCGGAGATGGATCTGAGGATGTTATAGAGGTATTTGGCAATAAGTTGGTCGATGTGTGCACGGAAAGAGAGAGGTGGATCGAACTTGACCCCCCGAAAGGTTGGCATCTTCGTTACAGGAATAGGCTGACCGCTGACTGAGAGGCCAGGCTTGTAGTTGTGCTCTTTGTTCCAGGTTGAGAAGACCGTACACTCGCATTTCTGAACGTTAATTACCATTTAGTTGGAGTCTGCCCATTTGGTGACAGCATTGAGGGCAGCTTGCAGATTGGCTTCAGCGGTGCCAGGCTGTGGCTGTGGCTCCAGATGGCTACATCGTCAGCGAATAGTGAGATTTCAACACCATCCGGCATTGCCTCCGCTAAGGAGTTGACGAAAATTTAGAACAGCGTGGGCGAGATCACACAGCCTTGGGGCACACCACATTTCAATCTCCGGAACTTATTGCTTGCACCCTCGCATTCTACCTTGTACAAGCGGTCACCCAGGAAAGAGCGCACCCAGTTGGTTAGACAGGCCGGGATTTCAGCTTTCATCATTGCTCGGTAAAGACCAAAGTGCCAGACCCTGTCAAAGGCCCTGGAGAAGTCGATTAGGGCTAGGATAGTTCTGAGCGGCGTTTTCTTGTTGTTGAATCCATCCCTGGTGGTTTGAGTTATTCGCATAACTTGGTCCTGCGGAGAGCGTAGTGATCTGAAGCCGGCCTGATGTGTGCTGATTTTTTTGTTTCCTTCCAGCAGATATGATAGTAGGGCCAGAATAAGCCGTTTTAGGACCTTCGCCAGACAGGAGGTCAGAGCTATCGGTCGATAGCTTTGAATCTGTGACAGATCCTTTCCCGGCTTGGGGATCGGGATGATTTTTGCCAATCTCCAGGCTTTGGGACATTTTCCCTCCACAAAAGACCGGTTGCAAATCAGGAGCAGCAGCTCTTTCGTTAGGTCGGTGAGATGCCGGAGACTTACGTTCCTGATGCAGTCAATGCCAGGAGCCGAATTCGGTTTTAGTCGTTGGAGAGCCAGTTCGAGCTCCCCATTTGTGAAAGGGCTGCAAGCATTTAGGGTATTTGGATCATGGTTGCACTGCACCCGGCAGATTTGATTTCCACTCTATGGCGTCGATCCGCCTTGCTTGTGGTCATCGCAGCGGTAGAGGCATACTCTCGGATGAAAGCATCGGACTTCTGTTGGGGGGTCGCCAAAAGTTTTTCATTTTGATGAAGGCATGCACCGGATGGCGCGGAACGAGATTTTCCAGACAGCCCTTTGTCACTGAGATCTTTGATGAGTGTCCAGATTTGTGAGGCAATGCGAAGGTGCTGGGTGAAAGGACCAGCCCGCAAATAGCGGATGGCTGACTGTGAGTCCGTACAGAGGTGAATTGTGCCGCCGCCTGAAAGATTTTGTTAAGCCCAAAGCAGTCCCCGGTGGATGCCCACCATTTCTGCTCTAAAGCTAGCAAGGTAGGTAGGTCAGGGCTAGCTAGCTAGGTCAGGGCTTGACTGTCCGCCCGTTTGCGGGTTCAGTCTGGTATGGGTACCGTCGTTCGTCAGGGTTAGGCCGGAAGAGAAGATCCAGTCCTCCACAGATTCCCCTATTGAGTTAGGGGGCTGCGGGTGATCCCGGGCGGCCGCATAGGCGTTGAAGTCCCCGGAAATTACTGCTCTTCCCTCTGGCTTTTCCCTAGGCAAAAATTTCTGAGGGGGGAAGTCTGGGGGGGGTTCCCCTCCATGTCTGGGGGGGGGGAAGAAAATTTTTAGAAAAATGTCTAAAAATAGCTATTTTTTGCTGCTGAGCTAAAAAATTGACTATTTTTAACTTAAATTTAAGCTTAAAATAGCTAAAAAATGCTTAAAAATGGGTAAAAATTCGGCGACGCCGGAAAAATTTTTCAAAATTTACCCTCAAAACCCTATTTTTCCGGGCACTTCAGGGTGGGGGGGGGAAGGCTCGAATCCTGGGGGGGGGGGCGCGCCCCAAGTCTGGGGGGGGCCACCCCCCCCCCACCCCCCCTGTAGGAAAAAGCCAGTTCCCCGGGAGCAGATGTAGGATGGGTCAAAGTTCTGATACCATTGGTCTTGGGCGACATTGACAATGGGGGAACATAGATGACCAGGGTATTTTTTAGGGATTTTTTCGGGGGGGGGGCTTCCCGAGGAGCCCCCCGGGCCCGGGGGGGAAAGAAATTTCCGGGGGGGGGAAGATTTTTTGGTAAAAATGAGCCAAAAATTCCTATTTTTTGGCGTATTTTGCACGTAGAAGCGCACAAAGTTCTCAAAAATGCCAGGATTTAAGCCAAAAATTGCTACTTTTAGGTAAAAATCTCCGGCGAAGCCGGAAAATTTGACTATTTTTGGAACAAATGACCTCATTAAGGGGGGAGACCAAAGTCGCGGGGGGGGAGGCGATTTCGGGGGGGGGGAAGGCATTTTCGGAGGCCCCCCGCCCCCCCCCCCCCTGTAAAAAGTACCCTGGATGACTGCTGGATAGGGGGATAGGTCCTGACCCGGACTGGATATGAATCACCACCGCATCAGTGATGAGGTCTGTCGAGGCTAGGTAGTTTCTGTCATCAACCGAATATTCAATCCCTTTCCTGATGAGCGTGGCAACTCCACCCCCATCGTATGACCTTGTTGCCTGCCGGGCCTGCGGTAGGCATGAACTTCGTCAAATTGTTTCAGGCCGACGGTCTCCCCAGGCCTGAGCCAGGTTTCTTGTAGCAGAATAACGTCCGCCTCCAAATCTTCTGCCATTTTCTCGAGGACGGGCCGCTTTCTACCGATTGACCCGACGTTCCATTGGAGGATTCGCAGTTTGTTTTTCCCTTGGGCTGAGGTTGCTGATCACTGGAGTTGGGCCAGATGGGAGGAGGGGGTGTTGCAGAACCAGCTGCAGAGTAAGGGGCAGAGGAGAGGGAAGGGATAGAGGGAGTGGGCGCGGTAGGGGCAGGGCGGATGGTGGGCGAGTGTGGCTGGGCTCCAGCCGCCAGGTTGGCTGTACAGCTCGGGCAGCTGTAGTTGTCCACATCCCATTGAGAGAGAGCCGGTATTTCGCGGGTGCACAGGTTGGAGCATTTTCCGCTATGGACCCATAGCTTGCAGGTCCTGCATTTCACCGAAAAGTCACGGTAGCCGACCCCTTTCCCACCAGATGGGCAGGGGCAGCGGTGGCAGGTAGTGGTCCTGGGTTGGGCTCGATATCACCGGCAGCCAGCAGCAGGAGGGACCAGTATGCCGGGTTACCGGGCCCTCCCGTCAAAAACCCGACTGATGCGGTTCTTTGCTTCTGATAAGGGTAGCAACCACGGGGATGTGAAGTCCATTTGGCGGGAAGCCGCCCCACTGCGGCAAAGCGGACATCTTCGGGGCAGTATACACGTTTCTGTACGGTCACTTGCCGTATGTTTACGTCTTGAAAGCTCGAAAACAATGCCGGTGTTCGCCTAATTTGTGTCTAATCTAGAACGCAAAGTGCGGTAAGCAAAGTTAACAGGCAAGCCTTCACATTCACCCAGTGAGGTAATTTTCCGCAATTGATAGACCGTATTTTCTAGTGTATACATTCATAGTCTATTAAGGGCTTTTTGTGACACTAGATACATAACGCTTCTCATTCTTGTAGATAATGAGAAGTGAAATATCTCGAATAAACATTGAAATGGGAAACTTGAAGGACAAGATTCGTGAAAATCAGGAGAGGATCAAAGTTAACAAAACGCTTCCATATCTGGTGTCAAATGTGATAGAGGTACGTAAATAGCATAATCATTTCTTGCATTCACGGTTTGCTCTTGCGTTTACAATTTTATGTATATCAATCTGTCTTATTTGAATTTGAATTTTGAATGAGTGATCAAAATCCTGGTATTATTCATGTTTAGCACATTGTTCAGCTTTTAGATAACGATTTGTTTCTGTAACTGATTTGTTAGACATCTTGATGTAATATGATAATCGTGGTCCTTTTAAGATGTCGACGAAGTGTTGCACTTGCGACTGTTTTAATTAATTGTGCATGTAATGGCGCGTGATTGGGTAGGAGCTCGGTGTCTCAGGAACCAGTCCTCCATTGTGTATCGTATATTGCATATTATTTCAAATCTCTTGCCATTGCTACTTTGTAATGCTACCTGTCATGGCATCAATTCATACTAAGTTGTTTGAAGTTGCATTTTTGTAAGGATTTGGTGAGGTGGCTTGGCTGTGGAAGGAAAGGGATTCGGAACGACATTTCTCTGGATTGTAAACTTTAATGCTACCCTGCGCCTACCCTACCCACAGCTACTGCGTTTTGAGCAACAGTTCTCAAAATCTCGTCATTTAAGGGGGGGGGTCACTTTGGTCAAAAATCGATAGTCACGGATTTCGCTCATTTTCACACATAATATGCCCCCATATGTTCTCAA
>JASAND010025823.1:0-12920 GCA_030248195.1 Trissonchulus latispiculum
TACGTATTGCTGTAGCGTCAAATTATGCTGTGCGCGCAACCGGCTACCCACCCCACGAATTGACTCCTCTCTCACAACGCTCCTATACGAAATAACGGGGTCGCTCACTGCTTTGCACAATTACACGTTGAAATTAATATCTAATGCGGCGGGTTTAGTGCGCGTTTAATACTTGCATGTGGAAATGTGCTAAGCGAGTGAGTGACTTCAAATTATGCACCCATATAGGGGCGGTGTGAGAGGAGGTCAATTGTGGGGGTCAGCCGATAGCGCGCATACATGTTATGGTTTTCACCGCTAGAGCGCATTCTGTCACCATATCATTATGTACTCTTGCTGCTATCAAGAGTACATAATATAAGAGTATGCCAGTTATCAGAGCACAAACTATGCTCTGCTCGCTAACGGCCCCCCCCGCAAGTTGATCTGTGATTTTCCCCCGCAAATCAGTACCTAGTCAAAACGGAGGTTCGCTCACTCGCTCTATGTTTATGCTTAAGCTCGAAAACACAGAAAAGTGTGCGCGAATTTTGTGCCTGCTTCGAGCCTTTAGAACACAAACATAGCGCACTAAATACTTTGAAGTGAAGGGTCTAATTTGCGGGGGGGGGGGTGGGTTGTTAGCGAGCAGAGTGACATTTTTTGCTCTGATAACTGTGAGTGTGCCTAGTGGCATACCTATATTATGCAATTTTGCTGCTACCTAATCAAATATCTCCGCTTCAAACCCCATATCAGGTTTCGTTATGCTGAATGTTCACATTTCGTTTAGCAGTGCCATTCAAAGCATAAATTGCATGTATTTTTGGTCACAGCAACAAATGAATTTATTCATTTGAGAACATAGAACATACAACACAACAAATTCGAGCTCACCACTACGTGAACAGTACTGATTACAGTGAAAATATTGACCAAAAAAATGCAAATTTCACATACTCATCGCCATATATTGACTGGTAAAAATGGAATTGACGGAAAATTTCGAAAGAGTCAAAATGTTTCAAAAACCGGCAAAACGTGCTCCAAAAGTTGATTTTCATATCAAAAACTCCCACCGCATCAAAGACCCAAAAGACATTCCAAAATGGTCAAAATGCCAAATGACTAAAAAGAGCTTCCCAAAACAGTATCAAAACAGCTCCAAAAACTGTCAAAAACAACACTCCAAAAATGTGCGTCGTGGTCTCACAAGTCGACACCGAAAATCGAGTTGCAAAATTCCAAAGGGATCCAAACCGCTTCAACAACCGAATTCCCAAATTGAAAATGGTTCTGTGGGGATCAAAATTGGCTCCCAAGATGGATTCCAGGTCAAAATCCCAATACTTGTAACATAAGGTATCAAAAGCATCCAAAAGTTGGATTCATATACCCCAAAAGTTGATTCATCAATATTCCAATTGCATAGAGCAAAATCGGCACTTACTCCAAAATAATTATTTGAAATTCCCAAAAAATTAGGGATTGAAAAGGTATCCCAACACATATCCCAATTGGCCTCTCTATTACAGCCCCATCTTCTTCTAGAGGTATTTGTGACAATTATCATTAACTGCGGACTGCACCGGCAAGTTCGCTTGTGGAATAGCAGAAGTTCCAATGATCTATTCAAAAATCGACCTTTTAGTCTTCTGCTATTCCACAGCTATTCTTAAAACTTATTTGCGTAGTCCAGGGTAAAATTTTATGACCGAAATAAAATGTTAGGTCACGTCAGCCGAGCATGGAAAGACATGCCATGATTTTTGACAAAAAATAAATTTAATGCAATTTTCAGCTTTTTGCCAGGAGTTCAAATTCCCACGGAGCGCTGAGTATGGTAGGCCAAGGTCACCAACACCGTACTTGTTACTTGCCTTAGCTAGATCCACCACATCCTACCTAACACTAAAAGTATAGTTCAGTACGGTACTAAAAAGTTAAAAAGAAGTTTAAGATTCTTTTCAAATTGAATTTAGAGATTTTAAACACATTTGTTCTATTAGGTTCGAATTTCTATTTCAGGTGATAACTTCTGCGGACACGATTATGTCACCTTCGAAGTTATCACCTGAAATAGAAATTCGAACCGATAGAACAAATGTGTTTAGAGAAATCTCTAAATTCAATTTTGAAAAGAATCTTAAACTTCTTTTTAACTTTTTAACTTGCGACGTACTGAACTATACTATTTTTAGTGTTAGGCTAGTTAGGATGTGGTGTGAATCTAGCTAAGGCAAATATAAGCACAGTGTTAGTATTCGTTTAAACACCAACCTACCATACTCAGCGCTTCCGTCGGGGACGCCGTTTCCTGCAACAAAAGCTGAGGTGCATTAAATTTATTTTTGTCAAAAATCATAGCATGTCTTTCCATGCTCAGCAGTTTGCCAATTGACCTAACATTTTAATTTCAGTCATAAAAGAAATTTTACCCTGGACTGCACCAAATAAGTTTAAGAATAGCTGTGGAATAGCAGAAGACTAAGGTCGATTTTTGAATGGGTCGTTAGACTTCTGCTATTCCGCAGGCTATTCTTGAACTTTATTGGTGCAGTCCACAGTTAATGATAATTACCCCATCACAAATACCTCTAGAAGAAAGATGGGAGTAGTAATAGAGAGGCCAATTGGGACCTATGTATTGGGATACCTTTTCAATCCCTAATTTTTGGGAACTATTTTCAAAATAGTATTTTGAATCCCAACTTTAGGGTGCCATTTTTGCTCCTCTGAGGTAAGGCTATTGATTTTTCTGGAGTGATTTGAATCCAACTTTTGGGAGCCATATGAATCCAACTTTTTGGGTCTTTGATACTATATGTTACAAGTATTAAGTTTTGATACCGACTATAATCCATCTTTTGGGAGCCAATTTTGATCCCAATTTTTGGGAGCCATTTTCAATCCAACTTTTGGGAGCCACTTTAAATGTCAGTTATTGAAGCAGTTTTGAATCCAACCTTTGGGAGCTGTTTTGGCTCTCGATTTTCGGGAGTTGTGTCGACTCCAACTTGTGGGTACCGTTTTGACGCCACATTTTGGGTGTTGTTTTGACTCCCAGTTTTTGGAGCTGTTTTGACTCTGTTTTGGGAGCTCTTTTGAATCCCAATGTTTTGGAAGCCATTTGAATCAATCTTTTTGGGTCTTTGATCTATGATTAAGAGGTTTGATATGAGAATCCAACTTTTGGGAGCCGTTTTTGTTTTCAGTTTTGGGAGCTATTTTGACTCTCATTTTCGGGTGCACTTTTGGGTGGCAGTCCAATCCCATGGTCACGTACTACCAGTCAATATATGTGATGAGTGGAATATGTGGGTACTCATTATTTTTTGGTCAATAATTTTTCACTGTAATCAACGAATGATGTTCTGTTCACGTAGTGTGAGCTCAGATTTGTAACGTGTTCAGACAGTATGTTCAGAAGCTCATATGTTCTCAATGAATAAGTTCATTTGTTCATTAATGTTAAAAAGTATGCAATTTATGCTAGTTAATGGCACTGCAAACGAAATGTATTGAACATTCAGCACTCTTTATGAAACCTGATAAGGGTTTGAAGCGGAACTATTTGATTAGGTAGCAGCAAGAGTACATAATATAAGAGTATGCCACTAGGCACACTCTCAGTTATCAGAGCAAAAAGTATGCTCTGCTCGCTAACGGCCCACCCCCCCCCCGCAAATTAGACCCTTCACTTCAAAGTATTTAGTGCGCTATGTTTGTGTTCTAAAGCTCGAAGCAGGCACAAAATTCGCGCACGCACTGCTTGTGTTTTCGAGCTTAAGCACATAAACATAGAGCGAGTGAGCGAACCTCCGTTTCGACTAGGTACTGATTTGCGGGGGGAGGGTCACTAGGGTCAACTTGCGGGGGGGGCCGTTAGCGAGCAGAGCATAGTTTGTGCTCTGATAACAGAGAGTGTGCCTAGTGGCATACTCTTATATTATGTACTCTTGATAGCAGCAAGAGTACATAATGATATGAGTATGACAAGAATAACACTCTATGCAGTGAAAACCATAACTATGCTATGCGCGCTATCGGCTGACCCCCCCCACGAATTGACCTCCTCTCACACCGCCCCTATATGGGTGCATAGTCCCAAACGGGGGTCACTCACTCGCTTAGCACGTTTTTCACATGCAAGTGTTAAACATACACGCCTAAACCCCCTCCCCAAATTAGGCCGCTATTAATTTCAACGTGTAATTGTGCAAAGCAGTGAGCGACCCCCGTTTGGACCACATTTCCGTATAGGGGCGGTGTGAGAGAGGGTCAATTCGTGGGTGGGTCAGCCGATTGCGCGCATAGCATAGTTTGGCCTTCACTGCATAGAATGTTACGCTTGTCATACTCTTATCATTATGTACTCTTGGTAGCAGTAGTTGAGGTGCAAAGCACTACTAATCCCCATGGAGAAAATTAGGGATCATGCGGTCTTGCTGTCTCACTATATGGATCCTGGTCCAGTTGCAGACTTCTTGGTTGAAACCGACAAGACGACCAGATTTCAGTGCGACACTGTCATGGCCAATTCCAAATACTACGGCGCCATTGATCTCCCTAACCAAACTGGTGCAAACCACAGATTCAACTATATTATTGCATCATGCCTTGGTACTATCAGGTCAGTGCTACCTGGCCAAGCTATTGAATTGCCAACCCATGAAGAAGAGTGTTTCTTGGTAATTATGTTCAAACTACTACCACCTAATTTTCCAGCGTCAGATGGCATACCCAACAGCAGTATGTCTAGATATTGTTGCAGTAATTGCAGCGTTAACATGCAGCTAATTGTTGTCACCCAATGGTTGGATGATTATCGAATGAAGACATGGATAATCCTCTAATTCATTGTGTGTTCACAAACTCATGCAACACCAGAGTATGACTGTCCTGTAAATAATGTACGAAGTGTATCGAACATACATTAAAGTGGGCTATTTATGCAAACATTTCTTATTCTAGCTAATCTAGGATGTTGTAGATGGCTTGAACATGACGTCAATGCTTTCTATGAGCTCTCAAAGCTCTCAATTTATTTCTGGCGGCATCAATTTCTGAGATATGAGGTCTTGGTGACAATCCATATACACCTCTTAAAGTTTGTTCATCTATATGACATAGCTCATTGTATAACAAAATGGATACTTGCTCAACTGCTTCTCTGTAACTAGTGATAACTGGGCTATTCCATGTTTAACAACCAATCACCATAACAACTGCCCATTGCTCGGTGGTCCAGATTCGAACTCACGGGGATTCTTGAAGCTGATCTTTTTTGAGGACCTCTGTTTAAGTCTGGGTAGAGAGGCCTATCACTTCTGTTGATGACATTGCTATCACTAAGTTTAGGCCTTAGGTGTGGCGGGGCTCAGCTTTTCGAATTTCTTTACTTGCCTTTCTTTTATGCGTTTGAACTTATTTTCATGGCTGTTCTCAATAGCTTGTCTTATTTTCAGGCGGTGTTCAGGTGTGATCTGGCTTGCCAGTTCTCGGAACATCTTGACGATGTTATCTTCTAGCCGGTTTTTCTGAGCTTGGTGAGAACCTATTCTTTTAATCAGGAGTATCAGGCTAGCTCTGTAGATTATTTTGCGTTACACTTTGATCGTTGAATGAGATTTTAAACCTGAGGCCGGTAGGTTTGATATTGAAGTTAAGTTAAGGAAGGTTAAGTGGTTTCTTTCGGTATCTAGCTTAAAGTGGCGTTGAGCTATGAGCTAAGCTAATATCGGGGCCCTACCGATTTCGCAGTTCTGATCTATATGTTCTACGTGGCGTCTCATATCAAAGAGTAGATGATTGACATTTTCTTGTCATGGCTGCTAAATTTTGGACCGCGACGTTTAGCTATGGACGTCTCCAGGCAGGTAGGCTTAAGAGGGCTGCTGGTATCAGAGGTTGTCGCGGATGGTCTGGAAAAACTGGGAAATTTCAAAGATCACCCAAACAGGCAAGCTCCAGCAATCAAGCTTACAGCTGAACTAGAAGGTAACAACAAGTTGGCATTCCTGGATGTCGAAATAGCTAAGACTAGTGGAAGTATGCAGAGATCTGTGTATAGAAAAAACCCACACACACTAATCGATATCTACACACTACGTATCAAACCATCTGAAGAGTGTGAAAAGTGTAGTTGTAAGATGTCTCCACAGCAGGGCCACAGCCGTTTACCAGGAACCGCAGCTGAAAAGAAAGGTTGAGAGCATACTACAGAAGGCATTCCAAGAAAACTGTTGTCCTGCTGAAGTAATAAGGGGAGCAATGTCTGCTCGAAAAAAGAGACCAAGGCCATAGCAGAAAGCAGGGAAACTAACAGTTATCCCTCATGCAGGCAGAAGCACCGACAAACTGAACAGAATCTGTAACTCCTATGGTATGGAGCTAGTTCTGAGCAGTGAAGACACATTGAGATCTCGATTGTGAAAACAAAGACCAAAAGGAACTGAGATTAAGAATTGTGTATATTAAGTGCGTTGCAGTGACTGCAACAAGGTATTGGCCAAACGAGCAGACCTCTGATCCAAAAACTAAAGGTACACAAGAAAGCATGAGAGAAAGGTGAATTATACAAAAGTGGAATAGAAGAACACTGCAGGTCAAACGACCACAGACCATACTGGACAGAAGCTAAAGTACTGGCCAAAGAAAGAAACCAAAGAAAAAGAGAAATTAAGGAAACAATAGACATGAAAAAGCGGGATGTGCTGACTTATAGTCAGTCAACCAAGCATCGACATTAGTGACATTTGGTTATCAGAACTTGCTTTTCAACGTAGGCACAACAGCAAAAGAAAAGTCTAACATACAACCTTAGTGTAAAGATGGACGAAAGGTCGCGACCCAAAATTTAGCAGTCGTGGCAAGAAAAGGTCAATCATCTACTCTCTTAGATATAAAACACCACGAAGAACGTCTAAATCACAAATGTTTGCGCTGTCCTAAACCATGCAACCAGTTAATCTCGGGACCAGGACTGTTTTAATCTATCTTTGCTTTTTTAGTTTATATTGCCTACAAAAATACTGCCTTCTAATTCTCATTTAAACATAAAGGTTTTTGAGGTTCAACTTTCACTGGTGACGTTGACAAATTCCTACGCTAATTAAAGTTAAAGTAACATTTCGGTTAAGACAAAAATATAATAGTAGGTACAGGTGGCTGACCTCCTCTAGTCCTCTACGCAGCATATATAAACTGGAAATCTAGACATTGCTCGAAAAATATCGTTCCAAAACTTTCTTACTTATCTGAAAACGCTTTTCGAAATAGGTTACAGCAAATTTGTCTTACCATGAGGCTGACGGCTGGCAACAGCATATGCCACAGAGACCACAAAAAGTAGTGCAATCATTGTGGTTCAACTGATATTGCTTTGCAGCTCCAGCTTCCTTTTATAAATTTACTTGAAGATTATTCTTTGATTCTGTGTCAATACCTCATATTTGCTTTATCAGCTGCTATAAATCTCATTGAGCTTGAATTTATTGAAACAACATTTTCTTAAGGTAATATTTACCTATTCAGCATACTGAAATTCTGGTCGTTTAAGAATGAGAATTGTGTCGTGTTTACTGGTGACGGCATATATAGTGCACAGTTCCATTGCAATGTGACGGCACAGTATTTAGAACTACTGTTGGAATAGGCTATTGAAACGACAGTTTATGCAAACAGAAAAATAGCAAAGCAATATGCGAACAAGCAATATTGTATGCAAAAGGTTAAATGTTTACTGAGTTACAATTTTATAAACTGTAGACCTGCTGCGCAGCGGATGCTAATCTTGAAGGTGAGGTTGCTGCAATAAGGAAAATTATTGGATACCGTCTTCTTTTAATTTACCGGTTCCTGTGTATTCGTTGTAGTGAAAGAGAATTGCAGACTTTGCAATAAAGTAAGAAATAAGTGCAACGGAAGTATAAATCTAAAGCTATTCCTTTAACATGATCTCATAATTGCAAAACAATAAGCCACTCTCTGCAAAAAGCAGTCAGAGAAATTTCCTTGTCAATTCAAAAGAAACCGGAATATTCTGATTGAATTTGTTCCATTTCTGATTCCTGTTTACTTTATGAGTCATCGTTAATAAAGAATTTCAAAATAGAATCTTATGGGCAAATCATGCTCTGCCATCTTAAAGCATTGTTTTACATGCATTCATGTTTCTCATTTCTTATGTTTTGCACGTAAATGCCTGGAAGCTGGATGGCAGAGCAAACATAAGAGACCTGCTGCGCTGAGGCGCAGCAGGAAAAATGGTAAACTACCTGCACTTTCTAATCAATATTTACAAATTTAAAATAAATACGCTGTAAAAAACACTTTCTTAACGAAGACGGGCTTTCCTGAATTTGTTTCTCAACTGACCCGTTGGACCATGTCAAGATAAAAGTAGCTTTTTGATGCGTTCTGATCTACCACTTGTTTTTCGTGAAGCTTTTATTTTCCTGGGGGTTCTTTGGGATGCTTAACTTTTCGAAGAGATTTGATCCGCAACTACATATACTTGTTTCAAATTTTTGATGGGGTTGTTGGGGTTCTTGGGGGTTCAGAAATTTTTTCAGATCTGATCCTGTACTGTCCAGTTTTAAGCGTTTGCTAGAGGTTCTGAGGGTTCTGAAGTCCGGCTATACCGAAAAGTATGTGCGTTATCTGGACGTAGGTTTAGGACGAACTTGTTCTTCATGTCGTCAGCTTTCGATTGATACTCATATTGTGAATATTAGATGTAGCATGCACACAAAATTCAGTTCAAATTTATGAGAAAAGCCAGGAGTGTCAGTGTATTGTGTGATCATTTGATTTTTCGGAATGTTGAAAAATCAAAAAACAAAAATCAACGCGTTGTTTTTCCATTTTTGATTTTTTGTTTATTCAGAGCAATCAAAAATCAACAGTTTGACTTTTGATTTTTGTTCTTGCAGTAGGAAAACGAAAATGAACAATCAACAATCAAATTTTGTCCCGCTGATGGGTCGCTGCATTGAAGTCTTCTCTGCAAAACAAAAAACAATTAACAATCTTTTGTTTTGTTGTTTTTGCAGAAAAACAAAAATCAAAAATCAAGAAACGCGTTTGATTTTCAATTTTTGATTTCAAAACAAAAATCAAAACACAAGAAACAAGCGTTTGATGTTTGATTTTTGTTGTTCAAAAGTAAAATCGAAATTAAGCTACACTCTTCAAGTTTAACATTTATTTTTATTCAAATAGTAATTAAATATTAATCTACTAAGACTAAAACAAAAACCGACAATGGCATGAAAATTCAACTCCTGTGACAGTCATTGACAATGTTCACCCCGAAATCAATTAAATAATAGTTTCTCATACTAAGTGATCTGGAATTTGACATTACTCCCTATCCTGCCAATTGAGAAGATTAAAGAAATTAATTAGTAATGAACATGGAACTATTCGAAAATCAGTGCGTAGTAGTTAGTTACGAATGTGTCAGGAACATGAGTTTAGCTATGTCAGGAAAGTACTAAATTCTCAAAGAATCATCTTCTAATTGTAATGTGTAATCCTATTTGTGCATTAGTTCAGTATAAATCGGTTTTATTCTCTTGTCCCAAATGTTTGTGAATCAAAGACGGAAAGAAGTGATAATAACAAGAGGGTCAAGAAAGAACTATGTTCATTCCACAATTTCCTGCATATTAGTTAATGCAGGAAATTGTCCCAGACATTGAAATGATTGAAATACATTGAAATGATTGAAATATCTTCTCCACTCTGCTCTACTTAAGGAAACTTTCCCGAAAATCGTAAAAGAAAGTCGAGATCATCTAACATGATGTTCCGTGGTGTAGTTGCACAAGCGGGAGAATATGTAATGGAATTATTAAAATCCAACATGAAAATCATTTAAAATTAATCAAAAAATTAATTAGTCTGTGAGGAAGAATCTCTGTGCCATGGAATCACAAAGAAGATCAACAGTCAAACAGGATTCCCTTCACCGCCTAGTACGTTTATCAATGGCTAAAATATGCACTATCAAGAGGTCAGTGACCAAAATATGAAGTTCATAGGCCTAGCAAGCCAAAATTAGTTGTGAAATTGCCTGAAAAGTAAACATTTGCGCTAAAAATAACAAATATTGAAAGATGGTTCAATATTAGGAACTAAGTAGCTAAGTACGTAGTTAAATAATGATAAATAGTGATAATTAGTAATAATTAGTTAATATTTAGTTAATTTTCATAATTTTGGTCGGTGACATGACTTGGACTCATATGAAAGAGAAATCGACGCTGATTCCAAAAGTCCAAACTCGACTTTCCAACTCCCAAAAGAAAGTTACGTTAAGTTAAGTTAACAAAGTTACAAGCAAAAGTGTTTTTATAAGATTACTTTTTGTTTCGTAATCTTATCACTCCAAAAAGGAGTGTTCTAAAATGGGGTTTTTCTTTTGGTTTGACTTAAGTCAAGCCTTTCCTTTTTTATTGTCTGGGAGGTTGTCTACCTCCCAGACTACAAATCGGGCAGGTGTTGTTGTCCTCTTCTTTTATCTGCTATCCTCTCTTTCTTCCAAGGCTTAGCAGTTGTCCTCGCCTGAACTCTTGGCTGAGGACAAGGCAAACAAGAAGAAAAAAGAAAGAAAGAAAAGAAAGAAAATGTACGTATCAGCACAAGTCATGAAGATTGGAGGCGGCTGACCTCCATTATTAATAATAAAAGTATAATAATAGGTAGCTAGATAGATGTAGGTAGGTACGTAGTATATTGTGATGTAATTTTTAGTTTATGGAAAATCGTATAACTTGCATAATAATTCGAGAAAGTTGCAAAATTTCGTAAAATTGTCCTTTTGGTTACGTTTATGTGTTAAATAAAGTTTCGCAAAATTTCGCCAAGTTTCAGCACCCGAAATATATCAAAAATGGGTCAGTTGGGGGGGGGGGGAATATTTTCAAAATCTCATTAATTTTCGCCTCCAGTGGCCAGCTGGCTCAGCCAGCCGCTGCAATCACTGTGTAAAAGGTGGCAAGCTTCTGGAAAGTTCTAGAACTTTCTAGAAGCTTTGCCTTAAAATCAAAAAGAAATTCCGCTCTAACTTTCGCTAATGACCTGTCACCGAGCTGTCAGCAAAACTGTCAGCTTTTTTTTAATTTAATTTTATTTTCAGTCAATGTTCGCTTGAGTGCAACCGAGAGCGGTTGCTTCTCCTCCCTCGGTGCATCTCCAGTGCCATTGTCATGACATGGGGAATTTCAATGCACCTCCCCCGGTTAGATAAAAGAATAGGACTTTTCTAGCCTTGGGTCGGGCCAGAAAAGGAACTGAGAAAATTACTGCGAACGCTACAATTTTAGGGCCATATAGGCTTGTTATGCCTGGCCAAGAACTGCATTCATAAGATAAAACCCTAGGATTTGGACGGCCACTTTTTGGCCTTTGGCCATTTTTTTATTTGTGCCATTTTTGGGGGCCTTTGGGCCAATTTTTTATGCTTTTGTGAGGCCAATGGGCCATTCTCTTTTCCACGCTTTTTGGGCCAGTGAGCCCCAATTTTTCCAGTACTTTGGGTCTGAGGCCAGATTTTCAGTTCCATAGCATGCGTGGGCTTTCGAACCACTTTTAGTTTATTTTAATTATTATTTTATTATTTTAAATTAAAAATGGGCAGCTCATGTTAACCCCTCCTTTTCGATGGAGGTCTTGAGAATTGCCTCAGCTTCTGTTTCTTTAGTTTTTAAATCCGACACTCTCTTCTTATCGAGGTTTGCTGACCTCCGCCCTTTATTATCTCACTTATTTTATTATTCTCTTCTGTTGCACTTTTCGGTCAAGCCACGGCCAACATTTGCATCATTTTTAAGGCCCTTTTGGTCAGAAATTTGGGGTTTTAAAGTAGAATTCGGGATTACTAAGTGGGGACCCACCCCATGAGTTTGAGCTAGAGGGTCCTTTGCTACGACCCGAGAACTATCGAGTTAATTAGAAATATTTACCCCACACCCGGCAACTAGGAGTTGCCGGCCATGTTGCTTAATCATGGCTTTGTCAAGCCTTAAAATTATTGTCTGTAATTCTCTTTTATTTTAGCTTTAGGTCGATATCTAAATTAATAAGTATTCTAAGCAGAAGGCAAATTTTAAAGCCGATTTCTTAAAACAATCAGCCAATCCGTTTATAATTAATAATCAAGCATTTTTAAGAAGAATGACCGGCTTCCCCATTGTTAATTTAATTGTGAGTTAGTAATTTTGTTTAGGAATGATTGCTTAGCCGATCATGCCGATTGCCCGATCCCGGCCCGGTACGGCCCGAGCCCGGCCCGCAGCCCGCGGCCCGCCACCGGCCCGCGGGCCGGTGGCGGGCCGGGCTACGTAGGCCGGCCCGGGGTCGCAAATTTCTACGGGCCGTACGGTCCGACGTCGCAAAAAACGGCCCGAACTGTTAGGTAAATTGATTTTAACCTGTTTTACGTCTAATTTCAACTTATTTTACGGCTACTTTATGTCTTCCATTTTTCACAAACAACAAATAGCAATAGCAAGTGGTCACTGGTCAGCCGATTACGTGTTTGGTAAATATTACATCGTTATGCAGAATTCCACACATTATCCAAATACAAATCCAACCTGTCGCTCGGCGTTCCTACTCCACTCTTAACCTTATGTTACAATTCCAATTCTATTATTTATTACATATGCTGTCTTAAGTTTGTCCACGTGATTGATTTTGGCATAAAGGTCTAATTTACATGACCAAGACCAATAGCTGGGAATGAACAAAACCAAATTTCATTTAGTTTGTGTAACAAGGTTTTGGATGTTGGTTACGTTTCAAATTAGTAATTACAATCGCAAGCAAGAGCACTGCGTCTTAAACTGCGAACGATGCCCCCTTTCCTTTCATCAAGACCAATACCATCAAACCTAATTATATAAGCGAATGTTTTCATTCCAACTGTTTCG